>SDVV010043240.1:0-10268 GCA_016164225.1 Gammarus roeselii
ATATAAACATGTATATATGTATATATGGTTAACTTTCTTCACGCAGATGATCAAGTCGTCATCCTGTTTAACATGGAGATGACCATTTTTGAGACAGTTGCGTACTTCTCGGTGCCAATTTCGAAATATAATTACAGTCTGCCTTCTTTCGAGAAAATTCGGGTTCTTTCTTATGAAATTTAAATATTTTTACTATGAGAATCTTCTTGCAAACTCAAGAAATGTCCCTCGCACATCTCACCTTGAAAATGCGAAATGGTGATAAGGAAACCCCCAAGTGTTCAGTTGACGTATTTTTCTGACACTCTGGGGAACCTCTACTAAGCAACTGTGTTCCTAGCTCTTGCGATTTCTTGGTCCGTCTCTGCTCGACAGTCCGAGATGTGGTCGCCTGAAGCCTAAATCCTCATCTTCATATCACTACTCACCCCGTTCCTGAAGTTATTAATTTCACACTGAACCGTATCTTCTCCGGGTCGGAAATGCCTCAGGTAGTAGTGAGGTTGTAGACAGTAGGTAATGTAGGGCTTTTCTTGATCTATCCATACAACCCTATTTTTCCTGTATGTATGCGGGGATTTCTATAGCTTTGTTGACTGTTTCCCATCCTTCATCCAAGAAAACTACTCGCATGTGCACTTGCGCTTGTTTTCTTTCCCTAATCTAATCTAATTTCTCTACAACGTGCAGTCGTTCAACCGTACTTCAAATAATCTCCCACTGAGCCCACTGTACCGTTCAGTCCCTCGATCGCACAACATATACGTCTTCGCCTACTGTGTGTACTATGAAGTGTAGTAGTCCGAGTATACTGCGTATCGTCTACTACTGGGCCCACCAAAAAGTGTAGTTATTCAAGCGCTTTGAATTTATTCTCCTACTGGGCCCTCGATAGCGTTCAGTTGTTGGTGCGCACTGCCTATCATCTCCTACAGGTCACAAGATGAAGTGCAATCGTTCAACCGCACTGAATATCGTCTCCTACAGGGCGCACTGAAACATGTCGTTGTCCGATTGCACTGCATATCTCTCCTACTGATAAGGTATTAAGTGTGTATGTCCAAGGTAACTTAAAATCATCTTCTACTGAACGCACCATAAAGTTTTGTCGTCAAAGAGCACTGCCTTACTTCTCCACTCTGGACCACAATAAAGTGGTGTCATCCCCTTACTGGTCTCACCATGAAGTGCAATCGTTCGAGCGACCTGTTTATCTTCTTGCAATGGGCTTACTATATACATGGCGAGCATTCGTTTGAGCACACTGCAAATTTGCTGCATCTGGTCTTTTCTTGACGTGCAGTCGTCCGAGCGCACTTTGTATCTTCTCATGATGACGGGCAGTGATTCGAGCGACCTATTTGTCTTCTTGCACTGGACCCATTATGATGTGCAGTCGTTTAAGCCTACTGGACATCTGCTCCTACTGATTTGTTCCTGCTTGCAGTCGTAAGAGAACACTGGGTATCTTCTCATGCTGACGTGCTCGTTCTAGAGAAATGCAAATCATCTCACTTTAGGTCCGATATGACGGTCCCACTATACCGGGCATTCGTTCGATCGTTGTGCATACCTTCTTCCACTCGGCCTACTATGGCGTGCAGTCATCCGATGGCACTGCATATCGTCCCCAACTGGGCACACTAAAAAGTGTAGTCGACCGAGCGCACTGAAAATCTCTTCCTACTGGGTCCACTATAAAGTGTAGGTACCCAAGCGCACTGCATATCTCTTCCTACTGGGCCCACTATAAAGTGTTCATTGCGTTCCCGTACATCACCCCATCGCTCTCTCTGCACATCAGTTCATCGAACTCGAAAGGCTCAGCACAGAGCAGAGCATCACACCCTTAGGAACTTTGATTCCTGCTACAGCTGCTCTCGGCCGTCAAACCCCGCCCCAAGTAAGCTGTAACCGCAGCCTTCCTGCCTTGCCAACGAAGCCCTCGTGCCCTTCGCCCTAACCTCTTAGCTGACTTGGACCAAGGCCGTCAAGAGTCGGCCTTGCCTGGACACATTATCACAGCTGATCTGGATACTCGCGTCAATCCTGGACTTGACTCTTGACATCGTACAAACAATAAAAAATCTTCTATTTGGAAGATTCTTTCAAGCTACTGGTTGTCCGGTTATCAAAGTAGTGTTTCAATACGTGTCTACTTTAGTGTTTCAATGCGTGTCTACTTCAATGTACTCGATGGTGCGCACTCGAAACATTTTATCCTGCATTTAAATAGCACTTGTTACAATATTGCTTTAGTGCCGAAATATTCCTTATAGTGACGATAATGAATGTGTGTTATGAGTGTTAAGCGCCAGAGGAAAAAATGTTCTCTTGTGCTGTGATGACCAGGAACTAAGCCCACAAGTGACTTACTCAGTCGGCATCATCAGACTGACGCCGACTAACTATTTAAAAACTATTTCCACACAGTAATAAACAGTGTCATTAGTTCTATTGTGTTCTATTTTGTGTACTACTATTTCTATTACTATATTAACTTAGTCTATTTTTATTTCAGCTGTGCTCATATTACTTGTTTGTACTTTATCAATGTTATTAAGGGTATGGGTATATTGATTTCGAACATCCCGAATGAAACTGGTATTGTCACAGCATAATTTTAATTTGAAATCGTATTTCTGCACTGTTAGGACAAATCTGTTAAGATGCCGTCCTGTTAAAAGGCCGCTCTACTTTGTTTTTCCTATATCTTAACTGTGCACGTATTAGCTGTGTGTCTATAACCGTATTCTAAGATGTTACTGGTGTGTACTACTAGTTCGATTTCTATATTAACTTAGTTTATTTTTATTTCAGCTGTGCTCATATTACTTGTTTGTACTTTATCAATGTTATTAAGGGTATGGGTATATTGATTTCGAACATCCCGAATGAAACTGGTATTGTCACAGCATAATTTTAATTTGAAATCGTATTTCTGCACTGTTAGGACAAATCTGTTAAGATGCCGTCCTGTTAAAAGGCCGCTCTACTTTGTTTTTCCTATATCTTAACTGTGCACGTATTAGCTGTGTGTCTATAACCGTATTCTAAGATGTTACTGGTGTGTACTACTAGTTCGATTTCTATATTAACTTAGTTTATTTTTATTTCAGCTGTGCTCATATTACTTGTTTGTACTTTATCAATGTTATTAAGGGTATGGGTATATTGATTTCGAACATCCCGAATGAAACTGGTATTGTCACAGCATAATTTTAATTTGTACTACTAGTTCGATTTCTATATTAACTTAGTTTATTTTTATTTCAGCTGTGCTCATTTTACTTGTTTGTACTTTATCAATGTTATTAAGGGTATGGGTATATTGATTTCGAACATCCCGAATGAAACTGGTATTGTCACAGCATAATTTTAATTTGAAATCGTATTTCTGCACTGTTAGGACAAATCTGTTAGGATGCCGTCCTGTTAAAAGGCCGCTCTAGTTTGTTTTTCCTATATCTTAACTGTGCACGTATTAGCTGTATGTCTATAACCGTATTCTAAGATGTTACTGGTAGTACAACTTTCAACATTGTCAAATGTGGCCGGTTCTCTGTAACAAAACCACAAGTATCTTGTATCAGATAGTATCATTGAATTGTACCACTTTACATCTTGCAGCTTAGAATCGTGCTACGATTTTATAACACCCCATTTACTGAATTGTAATTATTTTTTCGTCATCTTCTGATACTACGCTGGTCATGTCTGGTACAAGGTTGGTGCCCAGAATCATGATATCATTCCTTTATCGAGAAGCAGATGGGAGCAGCTACGAGTTAGTTTAGCTTTGCATTCAACCCAAATCCCGCAATAGAAAGGAACCTTGCGCTAACGCGCATCCGACGATATGCGCATCAGACTCTCATTTGTATTATTCCCCATTTAATTCCGTTTTTGGATCGTAGACATAATCGTCACATCCCGCATCTGATTATATTATTGCATTCATATCTGCTGTCTACAAAAAATCACAGAAAATAGAACTAAAGCGAACGGTCCAGTTTCCCACCGGTAAACTCTGTAGAAGTACAAGATGGTTCAGGCTAAGCTAGAATGTGGCATCTGCCACACCTCGTACGCCCCCGAACTAATGGATTGAAAAAGTTCTTCTGGCTCTGCCAGGATTTGCGCAGCAGTCCCTCAAGTGGGGAATGCAAGACATTGCGCTGTAAATTTTGTCAAGCGGCAGAGGAAATCAAACAACTGAAAGCACAAATCAGTCGCGCCTCCGATTGCTTATCCAAAACAGAGACAAACTCATCCAATAGCTTATCCATAACAGAGACAGTCAACTCGAATACCCGATTGCTAGCTGTTGAATTGAAATTGGGAAACGTGCTGAAACAATTTCACGAATTTAAAGATCTGATAAGCAGCGAATTGGGAGCAGTCATAGAAACTGTCGAGGCCACCCAAAATCAAGTGAAAGAACTCCAGGTACACCTAGACTCCGAATTCGGCAAGAAGATTTAAGTTTTAGACACTGAGACCAACGATCGTATTAAACCGATAGAAAACTCAGTCAAAGATAGCGAGGCTCTGTACACAACTGTAGTTAGTAGGATGCAGTCACGCTGTGACAATGCAACACACGTTGGACCACAATCTCACCACTTTCGACTTGATACACGTAACCGATTCGATGTATTGCCCGATTAAATGGACTCTCAGAATAAAGAGGAAATGATTGTGATTGATGCTTACAATGTCACCTCCTTCAAATCAAATCAGCGAAAAGGGTGAATTCAACTGAAAATACTAGGCATAGCTGATTTGAAAATTGACACGGTCGAAGGCATAGTTGCAAAGGAAAGGATACATATATCTAAGCGAATTATAATACAAGTCGGAGCTAAAGACGTTTCGCAGACTGAATCGGCATAAAAAAGGTATGAAGCCATGCTAAACAACATCAAACCATCACATGTGAACCTCCATGTCACTGGCATCCTGCCTCATCCGAATCCAAGTAGATACAAGTTAAGCAAGAGGATTTCACTAACCAGTCACCTGGCAACTTTCTGCAAAGCCCAGAAAATCTCTTTCTCGGACCATTGGGATACGATGATTGACCCGAAGTACTATAACTTCAATAGAATCACCAACAAGGCTCGCATCAACAAGTATGGACTTGATACCATCGAAAACATCCTTAAAAATATCGGCGCTAGACTTGTCAACGAAAATAAGTCAAAAAACGTAAACGATGTTATACCAACAACTCCGCCAGCAGTGCCCGACGAAACGACACAGCGACCTCCCCCGTTTCAACACGAGATACACAACAAATACAAGTGCCCATCACAACACCACCACAGGTCCCAGCAAAAAAGTTCCTGTCATCAATACAGTCCGAGTTACAGGCAGTAGTCGCAGCTTTGCTAGTACAACCCGTGTAAACAAAAACGAAAGTATTGGCTCCGACACAAGACCTCAGAGTAGAAGCCAAATAAGTCAAGCAAATCAAGTCAATGTGACTAACGGGACTCTCAAATATTACTACGCAAACGCTAGAAGTCTCGGAGACAAAATCGAAGAATTAGGTATCCTTGCAATAGTAGAAAGTATCGACATAAGAGCAATCACAGAATCGTGAATGAAATTGAGCACCAGGCATTATTTAGGCAAATTTACTCTTCCCGGTTACTCACTATTTCACAAAAATAGACAAAGTCGAGAGGGCGGACGAGAGGTGTTTCTCGTGAAAAAACTCTGCAAATATTAAAAGTCACCATTCCAAACTACAGTCACGACATAGTATCAATCCAAGTAGTCGGTAAACATATAAAATGTCAAGTCATTCTCGTATATCGCCCCCCTAAATGCAATGTTGCAGATGATATCGATTTTTACAACACCTTTGTCGATGTTGTCACAGCACAACACAGTATTGTGCTTGACGCCTTCAATATCCCCGACATGGATTGGGAAACAGACGAATGCACTGCCGCCGGCCAACGTCTGATTGATTTTGCGGACGATAAGTTCATGACCCAAATGGTGAAGACACCTACAGGAGGTAGCAACAATCTTGATCGCCTTTTGAGTGCAAGCGACTCTCATGTCCGAAAGTCGAAGTAGGCGAACCACTCGGAATTAGTGACCACAACTGTATCCGTTTTTGACAGAGCTCGAATTGAAAACATCAACAAACTGCAAAACAGTCCCCCCTAACTTCAGATTAGCTAATATTGATGGCTTAAGAGAGTCAATGGCGTCAGCAAATATAACCCTCAGACAAGATGTCAATCAATCGCTTGACTATTTTTTGACTGCACTTGAATTCTAAAAGAGGCTAGAAACGAAATCGCCGAACAATTATCGAACATTTTCACCCAATCTCTCACAAATAGCAGCTGCCCCTCCAAATGGAAAGAGGCCAATGTTACCCCAATTATTAAAAAAGGGACATAAAGTGTCCCGGCACCTACCGTCCAATTAGTCTCTCCTCAGTCATTGGCAAGTTGATGGAAAGTTTGATAACGGATAAAATTACAGATTTCTTAGAATCAAACAAATTGATTGGCGACTCCCAGCATGGCTTTAGACACAACTGTTCCTTTCTCACGAATTGGCTACTCTTTTCCAGAACATATAATCGGAAGTCACGACACAAAATCTCCAATCGATATAATTTACCTTGACTTACAAAAGCCCTTTGATAGAGTCCCCCACAAGCGCCTAATTAGCAAATTGCACAGCATCGATATTCGAGGCGAGCTTAACAACTGGAAAAATGCTGGTTTACGGACAGAGGGCAGCGAGTTGCACTTAACGGAGCTTCCTCCCCTTGGGGTAATGTTACAAGCGACGTGCCTCAAGGATCCGTGTTAGGCCCAGTTCTCTTTACAATATTAACTTACGATCTCGATAGCAACCTACTCTCAAACATTAGCAAGTTTGCAGACGATACTAAGATCGGAGGGAAAGTGCAAACGGAACTAGAGTGTCAACAGATCCAACTAGACTTGAACAAAAATGTTGATTGGTCAGAAAAGTGTTAAATAAATTTTCATGTAGACAAATGCAAAAATAAGCACATAGGTCCTCATAACCCCAAACACGAATATTCAATGTCTGGAAAGAAACTCATTCCCATCACCGAAGGGAGAGATTTAGGTGTCATCGTTAGTAATGTATTAAAAAGCAGCAAGCAATATAACGATGCTGCCAAGTACGGCAAAAAAATGCTAGGTATGATATCCCGCATCAACTCGTACAAGAACCAACACAGTATGCTCAAGTTATTCAATGCAGTTGTTAAACCGCAGTAGTGTAAAGTACTACGAAAACTCCCTGGAAATAGGTACTACGAAATAGCCCTGGAAATAGGTACTACGAAAACGCCCTGGAAACAGGTACTACGAAAACGCCCTGGAAAATAGGTACTGCGAAACAGCCCTGGAAATACGTACTATGAATATGCCCTGGAAAATAGGTACTACGAATATGCCCCGGAAAATAGGTACTACGAAACAGCCCTGGAAAAGAGGTACTAAGAAACAGCCCTGGAATATAGGTACTGCGAATATGCCCTGGAAAATAGGTACTGCAAATATGCCCTGGAGATATGTGGGCGCGACTATGCTTTGTGAAGGAATAAGATGGGCCTTAATTAGGGACTACATATATGCTTTGTGAAGGAATTAGATATAGGATGACTAGATCTTTTAACCTATTATCGAATGTAATTGTTATGAAGTATGTTATTTGTTAATGTGTCCGACTCAGGCGCTGTATTTCTCGGACATTGTAGTTTTATGTTAAGACATTGATCTTGTGGTCAAGTTAGTTACTGATGGTACATAGAGATACCAAGAACGCAGGTTTTTTGTGAGTCGGCCGATGTATTTGTTAGGATGTATTCTATTTGTTAGTGTGTCTGACTTAGTCGCTGTATATCTCGGACATTGTAGTTTTATATTAAGACAATTACTCTTCTGGTCAAGTTAGTTACTGATGGTACATAGAGACTGCCCGGGACGGGTGGGGAAGAGACAGGAGTCAGACGGTGTCCAAAACGCAAGTAGAAGCGAGTGCTATAGTTCAACCGCAAGTGATAATTCGCTATGACAATTAGCGATTTTATCTCTCGATGTGCGGTCACACAAAGATTAGTTTTTTCCATACAGGAAAATTTCAGTTTCCTTACGGTATCTGGTTGCTTTCATTTACGATTGCTTACGTACGGATTATATAGATGTACGTTATTAGGTCTTGTCGATGCTGTATATGATTGTTTTGGAATATTTCGCACGGTAGGATGGCATGATATATATTACTATGTTTGTTATTGAATGACTCATCTGAATAGAAGCCATTGTTTATTCATGATATTTTATATTGCACGATTTATATTATTGATTAAATCTACTCGCTTTGTCGCATTTAATGTATATATTTTCATAGTTTCGTCAGGATCCAATGTTAAGAACCAAACAGTTGCAGATACGTTCACGTAGTTTTCAGATGAATTTTTCTGTAGTCAACGAAACAAGGTTTATTTATACATATATATTAATGGAATAAAATACACATTTAGGTGAACAATTTTGGGGTTTTGGCACAACATTCACGTATGTTCGAAAAAACATATTACAGGTAGACAATCAATCATGGTCAATTATATATATATATTTATTTGATTCACATAGAATCATTTACATTGTTTTTTTTTGTGGGTTTCGTTACAGTTCTTTCCAATGCATATTTTTCAATGTCTATTTAGGTGGACATTGAGACAAGTTTATTATTATAATTTATTGATTTTTTATATACATAAGAGCATACAAAGATTATTTACATTTTATGAACATCTAGAGGATAAAACCTGTTGAGGTTCACGTACTTTCATCATTAAGTTGACTACATACGCAATAGACCCTCTCACCCGGCTTGCCTCTCTTCCATGTTAAATCCATTTTTTCATCGATTTTATTAACCAAGGCACATCGCTCCCTCTTTTTAGTGACGGTAGGTTTATTTTCAATGTTTTTTTGGGGAATTTCCGGGTGGCCATAGGCAAGAATTGTGCAAGCTTCGAGATAGTAGGGCTTTTTCTCAAATTTACTGAGGCAATTTTTGATAGTGCGTACAGTTTGGAGTTGTCATTCTTGCGCACGAATGTTGTGTATTGTCTCAAAGTGTTTGTATGTTTTCTAGTTATGTATATCTCTGTATTGTTTATGCTTGATTTATGGCTTGTGTCCGGTAATTGACCCCTTCAGCAGCCGATTTCTGTTGCGTCGGACTCAAGCAACATACTGAAACACTTGGGTTGTAAGCAGATAATTTCACACGGGTAGTCATCAGCTGTTTTGCATTTCAGTAGTCCTAGCTGTCCTTTCTTGGATTCATCGAACAAGTTGGAGAAGTCCATGTATTCAGCCAGGGGTGCTTGGCGCATTTCCGCTTTAATGTCGGCCACGCCTTTGAACTGTATCAGCAACGAGTCAGTGTCCGAGTAGATGAGCGAGACGTTGTCAATGTAGCGTGACTTCAGTGTGTCATAGAAGAAGCTGTAGACTTTTGCTTGTGATTTTTCAAGCACGAAGAATCCAACTTGGAGTGGATGAACCATTCGGATATTTTTTTTTGGTTGAGGATCATGATGATTGTTTCGGGGCCGATGGCGTAGCAGTTTTTTAGGAGCGGGTTGGCAGCGTATAAATGTATACTTTACAGTTTAGAAGACGATTTACTGGATGGATGGGTCCTAGAGCATTTACGTTTTTTTCTACCCTTCACCTGATGAGATATATATCTACAATAGCTTATTGGATTTGGGGTCCGGTTCCATGTTGTCTTGGAGAACTAATCCATCGGATTTGTGTTGAGTGTTAGTGCTGAAATTTTTCAATAATTTAATGTTCATCTCAATTATGTTATCCGCTCGTATGTCTTTACTAGATTTTTATTGCCGCACGTCATAGTTTTATTAATGGTTGTAAGACATTTGCACTTTAGACACTTAGAAGTTATTGTTCAATTCAGGCTTTATTATGAGACTGCGTTCTAATTCAGAATTTTCGACTTATTTGAGGATTCACCAGATCCATTGTAGCATTTTTCTCTGAAGGTTTGTGATGATGGCCGTAAACCTAACTCATTCTATCCTATCTTAAACTATATTTGTCCCCCGTTCCCATACTTATGTTTGGTATTTTCTGCATTGCTTTAGCCTACATCCTCATCAAATCTACCCACTTGTCTCATATATTTACCAATCTTTACCAATTTATGTACTTACATGTATA
>SDVV010043241.1:0-10268 GCA_016164225.1 Gammarus roeselii
ACGGGACACACGTGGATAACTCACAACCACCTGATGGATGTCGACATAGGACCAAACGCACCACCTTGCTCCTGTTGCCACCAAGTGGCTATCAGCGTAAAACACTTACTGATGGATTGCAACGCACTCGCGGCAGCCCGACGAGCGTTCCTAAATCCCCCGTGCAACCTACAAAGCCTACTCACGGACCCAACCTACCGTAAACAGCTTATCGCTTTCGGAAAACATACCGGACTTTACGAAGCTGTCTAAACCTAAAACACCTGTGCGAATGAGGTGGTCCCTCCACCTCACTACGCACAGAAACATCTACTCATTTTACGAAGATACGCATTAACTCTATACTCTCTCGTACGCGCTAATACGCGAATATACCACAATAAAAATATGTACTGACTTCATTTCGACAAAGCTAATATTTTCACACGCGAGGTTGTGCGGACTTACCTAAACCAACGACGGTCGCGCCCTACGGGGGAGCCTATTATGACTCACGTTGAGGCTCTGGTGGAAATGAGGCCCCCAATCAATCAATCAATTCTTTTGCGCACCAGCGTGCGTCTTATACTACTGAAATTTTCAAAATGCTTCAACTATAACAACGTTGTTTTCCTCGCACGCCGAATCGTACGAGCCTACTGTAATCCATGATCGTCGAACCCTACGGGTGAGCCTGTTATGGCTCACGTTGAGGCTCCGGTGGAAATGAGGCTTATATTAAATTAAGACGGTGTCAACAAAACAGCGTTACGAAGCTGTTGCGTTTGGGGATTGGACGGAAATTTGTCGAAAGCGGTTCAGAGAACTTTACTATGTTGGCAGCAGAGCATGTGTCAGAGTGGGGAGCGAGATGAGTGCTTGGTTCACAGTGATAATGTTTCTGAGACCAGGCAGTGTTATGTCTTCCTGGCTGTTCAATCTCTACATGGATGGAGCGGTCAGGGAGATGAACACATGTGTATTTGATCGTGGTTTTGTACGGTAAGGATCAAATTGGCGATGTTGGCAGTTGAGTCCGTTGCTGTTTGCGGTTGATACGGCACTGGAGGCTTATTCGGAGAAGAGGTCGTGCAGGCTAGTGTCGGAGTTTGGCAGAGTGTGTGAGAAGAGGAAGCTGCGAGTTGACGTGGGTAAGAGTAAAGTAATGAGATGTTCGAGGAATGTCGATGCGAGCAGAATTAGTGTCATAAATGGAGAGTTAGTAGAGGAAGTTCAGTGTTTTATCTACCTGGACTGTCGTGTGGAGAAGATTGAACTAGTGGAAATTAGGGTGAAGGAAGCCTGTAAACTGTTAGGTGCACTGATCAATATAATGAGCTACAGGACTTTGGGGATGGAAGCAAAGGGAGGATTTAATGAGACGGTAGTTATCCCAACTGTGCTCTTCGTTGCTGAGACTAGGGGGTGCGAGCTGCAGAGAGAAGAAGGTTGAATGAAATGTTTGAGGAGTATGGCTGGAGTATCGCTGAGTGACGAAATCAATAATGGCGGTTGAATTAGAACGGACAAAGGACAAAGGGGACAAAGTAGATCTACGTGTTCTGAGATGCCTTGGGCACATGGTGAGAATGGACGATGAGAGAGTGGCAAAATGGGTGATGGAGGCGGAGGTTAATCGAAGTTTGCGTGGATGGATGGCGTGAACAGGCACTAGGAAGGAGAGACTTTAGTATGGAGGTAGCAAGAGTGCGTGCAATGGATTGTCGTGAGAGGAGAATGGATGAGTTTTGACGCTGCCTTGATGTTCTTTCCCGCCCTTGTCGTCGCGTTCAGAAACGGGAGGGTCGGGAGAGGGCGGTCACTATGACGCAGCGGAGGCAAACCTAGTAAACTGTCAGGCCCTGCTGCTGGCACTAACACCTGATCGCCCTCCTGAACCGGAGTTTGTGTTGTTGATCACCCGCCCTTCAAGGGAGATTTGGCCTAGTGTCTATATTTTTGTTCCGCATAAATTATTTCGTATTATTCTAATAATATAACAGAAGGCTTCCCTATCATAATTATTATTATTATTATTATTAAATCATTTATTTCCATCGTCAAGCAATGGGTTTTCAATTTATCTTACATTAAACATAACACTTCATTATCATGTACACTATTTGGATTACCGTAATTAATAGTTCAATTGAATTCGTCGCAGCCCATCGCTAGTAGGCCGCCGGTTCTTATATTATGCAACAAATTATTGATTACAACATTATAATCAATGATCAATAGCTACCGTTTTTTTTTTTTTTTGAGGTAAGAATCATGAATGTATGTTGTTAAGAAATCAATAATAAATGAGGTTGGGCAATCATGAATACACGGGGTGCGCTTTACTGCGAGCTCACAAACGTCAGAACCCCCCCGGTGGTGATGGACCCATTCGTATATTTTTTTGTTTTAAATTATATATAAAGGATTCCCATATGCACTAGCTTGCATACGTGCCATAATTAAAAATTTATAAACCGGAAGGCTTATCTCACAGAACTGATGCGCTTCACGAGGGAGTTCACCAAGACAGACGTCAAAACCCCGGTGGAAATGGACTCTTTGATTCCAATCTATCCCATCAGAATTGGCGAACGTCGCGCCTTTGAAGGAGGTGTTAACTTCGCGTTGGGACTCCGGTGGAACATGGAAGCAACTACTACTACTACTTCTTGTAGGAATTGATGAAGGCTAATTCCTGAGCCCCTATTCTAATAAAGTACTCCGATGTTTTCACCAAACTGAAGTTGTTGGGAGATCCGACAGGGAAAATTACAGTTTGTTTAGAGGAGGCTTTGAATTTTTTATTGACCACTTGTTTGACAGCATATATATTTATATGTGTGTTCCTATTAGGTTAGCGAGTGCTAGGAGAGTCTGTGAGAGCTAAAGCTTTACACAGGGATGCTATTTACAAAGATCGTGTCTGCTTGTTAACGGCGTTATTGTTATCCATTAGGCCACTGTTTTTGGTTAATTGGGCGAATAACTGTACAACTCTGCCACGTTCAATTAAAGTTGAACAGTTAACTGAAGGCAAAAAGAGTCTCTGTTATGCTGTTTGATAAATTAATATTTCAAGTCGTTAACTCTCCAAAACACTTGAGATGAGGCCCAAATTAAATCCGAGACACTTGAACGAATTTTGAGACGGCAGGCAGGGTTCACCAAAAAGTTTATGGCGTCTAGAGACAGAGCCTTCTAATATAATTATTGTGTTTAGAAACAGAACCCTCTAATCCAATTATTGCGTTTAGATAGACACCGAGACACCGATGTTGACAGTTATTCGTCAAACCATTCTGTTTATGCGACTGATGAGTCACTCGAAAATCCACTTCCTCAAACTACTGTTAGTTTGAGCGAGAAAGCATGAGTGGTAAACACGCTCAAGTTATGAACTCGCTCGTGACGTGACAAGATAGTGTCATCACGGGAGAGTTTTGAACGCACTTTGAGAATCTTTGCTGTTTGATCTAAGGTCCGATTACGGCGGGGTCACACGGGAGACAGTTTGTGCTTGCAGAAGAAACGTTTAGTCACGTTACACCATCCGGCTCGCTGTGCGGTAAAAAAGTCAGTCGCAAGCTGCCTCTTAGCATAACTATTCCATCGCGGCGCCAACATGGGCTTCGAGGATAGGATTTTCAGCTAATGCTGGTAACCGTCTGTCTGAAAATATTTTAATGTGATCAGTCAGGTAGCTTCTCAAAGTGAACGATTCAATGCGGGGGATGAAATACCTGTAACTAGCGAATGACGGTGGGAATATAATTAAAAGTTTCAGAACAGCGTCTCACTTTTAGTAGATTATGATAGTACATTATATAAATCGTTTATTGTTTAGAAGCTCTGCGCACATTTGTGTATATATCTGACAGCTGTGGATTTAAGAAATCCCCGTGACCGTTAAAATACATATTTTTTCATGAATATTGTATTCAATTGATGAAAGTTGTTGGACAAGCCTGGTCAAGTTTACTGCTCAGTTCCTGCTCAAGCTTTGGATTATTATAAACCATCAGGCAAGCAAACATAGCAAGAAACATTTATATACACATATTAGGAACAGATATTGGAATGCTTATATACAGATACTCGAAGTAAAATAATGGGTAGTTGAGTTTTATATGTGGATTGGGTTACAAATGACTTCTATTTGTTTACGTTACATTTTTTTTTTCTTAAATTGATTAATTGATAATTCACACATCAAGAATTGCCAAACGATCGAAAACTATTCGAGTCAATTTGGAGCTTCCAAAACTAAAAAAACACAGGAAGCCGATTAAATTTCTCTTGTGTCTTACACAAAGCTTTCTTTTAATAATTCCGAGCTGTACAAAGGTGTAGTATTCATGGCCAACTGGAATAAACTGAATTATACACTAGCCGGAGTTGTTAATTAGCAAACGATAATCCACTTATGCTTTCAAGGTTCCATAGCTGTCTTGGAATGATATAAAAAATGCGTCATCGTTCAACAAATGCAATCCTCATAACCACTAAATACCCCACACAAAATAGACATGTTCAGCAATGGAATGCTCCGCAGGAGTATCGCCTTCAATGGAGGAGCTCGCAGATTTGAGTGAAATCTCCGGTGGAGATGGGCCCCTTGATCTAAGTTGTCTCTGTCTGACTGTCGCTAATATCATTATTACAGGCGCGTAACATTCTGCCAACTTGCCGCCAACAGAGGGCGCAATGCCAGGTATAACTCGTGACATTCAGACAGCGCCTTCCGCTCAACTCTTCCCGCGTGCCAAACAGTTGAGCCGCCCGCAGTGTGAAACTACACCATAAAATAATTGCGCGTTCTTGTGTCATCATCGCGCCGCTTACTCGTTGGTTAGCTCAGCCAAGACGATCAGATTGTCTGACCTAACCAATCCGTTGCCTTGACAGCTCTCTCGTAGCTATGGTGACGAGGTGTGTGCAGCAGTGACTGGAACATTCCCAGTAGAAATTGTTCGCCACACAAATATACTGAGACTCGCTGTCCGAAAGTTACTCGCCTTAGTATTTTTATCGCTGTTGAAGTTAATTATTTCCATGATGTATGAACACTGACCAAGGAGAGGGACGTTTTTTTATGGAGTGCGCTTTTAACGGAATCATACCACAGCAATATGCTACGTTCATTATCTTAACATTGGAAAACATTTGAAGTGACGTTGCTACTGATAGAATTGATTTAAATTTATATATCAAATCAAGTTATCCATTAAGACCTTCGTGATGCTCTCAAAGCCAGATTGCCAGAACAGTGTCTTTAAGAGCAAATTTACACAAGACATCTGGTGTTTTGGGGGCACACAAAGCGTCACGAGACAGCCTCCTATTTGTTGTCCGGTTTGAGGTTTGAACAGCCCATCTGGAGCTCAGATTAGCTCAAGTCTCGCCTTGAGCACCAACTGTCCCGTGTGAGTCGGTTGGTATACTATGACGTCATGAATGCATGACTGTTTTGGAAAACAGAGCTCGGGAAACTATTCTAGCTGTGTTATCCCTTCCTAGGCGTTCTCTACAATTGAATTAAGGATAGATACATTCTAATGCCGAATAGGGTCCCACTCACACGGCCAATGATTCCCATTTCCTCGCAAAATATAAAATACTCCCACGCTCGTATCTCATGATACATATAGATTGGCTTGCGGTAGGCGGTAACAATGAAGAAGAGGGGAGCCTCGTCTCCATGCAAAAAAAAAAACATAGATTCTGTCACAAAATTATAGGAAGCATTCATTTAATTTAATATCTAGTGGTAGTATTGCTTGGATACACAAAAGAGTTTCCAATCTCCAAGTATTTATAATCCTATACACTATAGTTTTGAACGAAACACTTGCAAACTGATCATTTTTATTACCTTTTATCGAAGCGTGAATAATTCTATGTTATGGCGATGCAACTTGCTTTTTTCATGACATGCAACAACACGAACAACAACATAAGCAACTCCCTACTAAAAATGTATGCCTAAAAATGTATTATTCAATTATTTGTTTTTCATTCGAAATACAATTTTTTTCCTTCAAGTCTTATTGCAAATTTGGTTGCGGTTGATAATTATTGTGCAGATGCAATCTAGTATATTTGTATTGTTCATCAAGAGGATTGAGGGTTCATTCACGACTACCCTAAGCCAGAACCCAATTGGCAGCGTTTAATTTAATCATCTTTTAATTTTTATCACGCAAAGGGTTATAGCATTTTCTTCTACGGGGAAAATGACAGCTAAACCCAACTGATCTATTCAACTTATGAATGCAATTGTACATAATGCAGGAAAAAGAGGGTTCTCACGTCATATCAATTCCAATTCCAGTTCAGGTTCCTGTAGAACATTGCATTCCACGTCCCAAATGCATTTATAAAACCACAAGGTTACAACTCGGATTGAAGCTCTCTTAATTATTCCTCTGCTGGGTCCCAAATATGTGATAGCGTCTCAATACAATAATTCTTAGACATCAAAGGCAGAAAAAGCTGTATCATCAATACCACCTAATTTTGCCACAACGGTTTCTTGACTGCATATATATAGTAGGAACACGAAATCATTTGTTTCCAGAGTGCAACCAACACTTTGCAGTGGCACTGCGCGCTACCTAGTCTCAGGACGATAAGCGACACAAAGATTCGTCAGATTTTAAGCCCCTCTGAAAGATGGATCTATAGTTGTTCACTAATTAATTGATCACTAGTGGGATTTATACGATTATGTTCTTGTATAATGGCAGAGGCTAGCTGCCAAATATAATAAAATTGATCGTGGCTAGGGATGAGTGCATGAAAGATTCTTGAATTTATTAGGTCAGCCAGTGCTAAAATTTAACAAATGGACCTGAATTCGACACACAACCTTGAAATAGAGGGTTTAGCATGACTTACGAGTCTTCGTGTAGTTATTGGTCTTTACTTGTATCTATTAAAGAGTGGATCTACTAGTTCTCGACAACGTTCAGTACGGCGCTGTAGGTATCGAGCTGGACCTCGCAAACTGAGGAGGGTTGTGATCGTAGCGGAACCTTCTGTAATCGTCGTGTTGGGCTCGACTGATGTGAATGGGAGCATGACCTCCGTTTACGGGGTAGTCAAACGTCTTCTTGCTAAAGCCGGCGTACCGCGGGGTTAGCAGAGGATCTGGACGTGCAGAAGCTCGGTCCAACCCGGGGTAACGCTGCGAGTCCGGAAGCTCGTACCCTTGAATAGATTGTCCGCTAGATGAGGAGGACGGAGAACAACTTCTAACAGGACCTAGGTTCCCGTAAGAATGGTAGTGCTGGTTCTGCTGTTGCTGACTCCGAGATTTCTGTAAGTGCGGGCTGTCCAGGGTGTCGTAGAGGGACCTGCGGCGGAAGTCTCCCTTCATGTCGTCCTCTTGCATCGACCTGTGACGACTTAGATCATGCATTGACTTCGCTCGTTGGTACTCGTTCCGTTGAGGTTCGGTCCGTTCGGGCGACCGAGCTCGAGGCATTCGATAGTTCCTGTTGTCCTGGTTTGGACTCAAAGATCTCTCCGGGCCTTTGGAGTCCCAGAAATCGGGTGATCGCCTCTCTAGCTCTCTTTTCCAATGGTCAGAGTCTCTGGTATCGCAAGTTCCATAGCCTCTGTCGTAGTCTCTGGTTGCTCTCTTCTCTCCCCGAAGCAAGCCATCTCTGGATCCGTAGCCCGTGTCTCTGTCGGTTTTAGGCCACGCTAGCTCTTCGCGGTTCTCTCGTCGACTGCTCCGATTTCCGCTACCTCCTTTGGAGCGCCTCACTACCGGAGCCTGTTCCATTACCGCAGCACTAGCCGATGCTCTGATTGGTCCTCCGCTGCGCCACTCCCGCTCCAGGGACAGAAATTTGTCTCGCGCGTCTTGAAATCTCTCTCGTGGAGAGATTGGGGACTCGCTTCTGCAACGAAAAGGGAAAAAATGTAGATTCAATCTGAACAATCTGCAGAACCATGTACCACCTATTGAGCATAAGAGATTAGTGAATGGGACTGAAACGAAAAAACAACCGCTGAAATTCACGGAACAACATTTTGAGACTGAGGGGCAACGAGTCATCCTATAGAACCTATGAGTAAATTAAAATCATCGAACTCGAATAAGTGACACATGCTATCAAGACAAAGAGCCCAGTGTATAGATCTTTGATCTGGTAATTAATCAATGATCGAGTTTATGTATTGAAGATAAATATGAATCAATATGGAACGATTTTCGACGAATCACTCTAATTTGATACTCGAGTCAAATTTGTCTGATAGACAAGGAATTTCGGTAGGTCAAATTTTGTTCTGGTTATCAAAAGTAGACAGAGAGCATCCAATGAAAATAAATTCATTTTCTTTCGCCGGAGTGTTTCAGTGCTGTGGCCTATAGACCTATAGATCCAATGCCCATGGGTCGCTTCATATCATCGGGAGTGTGATTCAGGCACAGACACAAGTGAGCTTCAGCGATGAAGACATTGCATCGCCACTGGGATTTGCAATGTACAAAGTCCTCCGTTGCTGTGACTTCTCTCCTTCCTCATTCTTCCCCTGGCTTCACTTTTAGCTCCTTCCCCTGACTCTCCTTCGCTCACAGAACAGCAGCAGCCCACATAGCTTCACAGTTTCCTCCTCGCCGTGCTTATGTCTCACCGTTCCAAGCGCCGCACACTACAGAAGAAACTGGCTCAGCGTCTCCTCTCTGGCTTTGCTCAATTCACACCCCACCTCTCCTCGCTCAAATCTGTGCCTCCAGTTTAGCGAGAGTATTTGTTCTGCGTCTGTACTGCAGTGCAGATGCGAAGTCGTTCTTCGCCTACATATCTATTCTTTCTTTATTACTCTAACTCTTGTGAAAGGCCTGTGCATCTCTCATCCCCATTTAACACAAAAAAATTTGCTTTACAGTTACAAAGTGGATGAGTCATCTCTAAACACCTTTAACTCTTGTAAAATGCCTGTGCACCTCTCATCCCCATTTAACACAACAAAATTTAACCTCACCTCAAATCCCACAACATAAATCCATTAGCATTCAAGCTCTGCCCTCCCAGGTAACCAATGTGGGCATTTAAGTCATCCAAAATCATTATCTTATTCCCCTCACATAGTTCCTCCATTTTATATCAAACTGTGCATAAACTACCTAAATTATTACTTTATCCTCAATGTCTAGGTATACTATGACTACTAGATATGTGTTTATGTTTTTCACCATCACAAAAACGACCATCAAATCTGTAGAGAAAAAATCACCCAGGATCAGTTCAATTTTCCTCCCCCTCCTCACCATAGCTTTGGGTCCTTTCTTCTTTTCATCCCCCCCCCATTTCTTTACAATGGTGCAGTCCGACTATATCATTCCCCAGTCCACCCTGTCGAACTTCACGTGTGTTTCGTGTATCACAACATGGCATTCTTTCCTGGTTAAGACCAAGAACGATATGTTACTCGTGATTCAGGTATCATCGACTCATGCCGGTCCGTAAATACAGCAGCCGGGTTATTAGGGTTATCCGACAGCCGGTCAGATCACTCTTATTTTTAGGTCCGTAAATACAGCAGCCGGGTTATTAGGGCTATCCAACAGCCGGTCAGATCACTCTCATTTTTAAGTCCGTAAATACAGAAGCCGGGTTATTGGGGTTATCTGACAGCCGGTCAGATCACTCTTGTTTTCACGTCCGTAATACAGCAGCCGGGTTATTAGGGTTATCAGACAGCCGGTCAAATCACTCTTACTTATAGGTCCGTAAATACAGCAGCCGGGTTATTAGGGTTATCAGACAGCCGGTCAGATCACTCTTATTTTTAGGTTCATAAATACAGCAGCCGGGATATTAGGGTTATCAAACAGCCGGTCAGATCACTATTATTTTTAGGTCCGTAAATACAGCAGCCGGGTAGTTAGGGTTATCTGACAGCCGGCAGATCACTCTTGTTTTTCGGTCCGTAAATACAGCAGCCGGGTTATTAGGGTTATCAGACAACCGGTCAGATCACTCTTATTTTAGGTCCGTGAATGCAGCAGCCGGGTTATCAGACAGCCGGTTAGATCACTCTTATTTTTAGGTCCGTAAATACAGATGCCGGGTTATTAGGGTTATCCGACAGCCGGTCAGATCACTCTTATTTTTAGGTCCGTGAATACAGCAGCCGGTTATTAGAGTTATTCGACAGCCGGTCAGATCACTCATATTTTTAGGTTCGTAAATACAGCACCCGGGTTATTAGGGTTGTCAGACAGCCGGTCAGATCACTCTTATTTTTAGGTCCGTAAATACAGCAGCCGG
>SDVV010043243.1:0-10268 GCA_016164225.1 Gammarus roeselii
TGTGCCTCTCCTCCCCCCGCTCGTCTTGCCGTCTTCGAGGAAAGGTTTTTACAGAGAACGGGATTCCTAGCCCCTTCGCTCCGCCCCTTTAGTCGCCTCCTACGACACGCGGTGGATACGGTAGCACGATTCTAAGGCCCCGGCTACAAGGCTTAGCATGATTTGCATGATTTGATAACTCTAAATCCGTTCTGCAATCATTTGATTGTGGAACTCGACAAGACAAGAGCGTTCAAATGATGTATCGATGTCATGATCACTACATAAGTTTAGCTGATACCTTGTTTCTTGTCAGAGCGTAATAACGGGGACAAACAGTTTGTGTTCAATGAATTAAATATCGATTAAAGATTGATATACGTACGAAGCATTTTTATCAACAAAATTTCAAGTATTGGGTGCATTGATAGCGGTCACGTTTTTTTTATATTGTCTTAGCTCTACTGGGGAGACCATCAAACACTTATTTCGTGTACGGTAGCAAAAGAGAATTCGTTTATGGTTAGTCATCAATCGCAAATACAAAGTAGACTGTTCCCACGCGGATTTTAACTTCATAACGAAAATTCTGACATATCTGGAAAAATCTTCTTAATGGGTAATATTGATTAAATTTCCGATAAGTTCCAATGTCGTCTGGAAAATAAACATTGAATTTATTTCATAATCTTCACATTAACGGATTTTCTTTCTCTACGATTCGAACAACAACTACCACAGGCGGTCCAGCTAAGGGAATCTCAAGTGAAGCGCGTTCTAACAGCCGTGTTCTACCACCAGCGTTCAACCAACATGTCTAATTGTCAAGTATATCTTATGGATACACACACAAAACGCAATGACACAAGCCCGAAAAAATAAACTCTCGACTGGGTTTTGCAAGTTCCTTCAATCACTTAGTTCTTATAGTACAAGTCACTGCTACTGGGAGTTAAATTCAAGTTGAAAAATACTCGATCGTTGCAATGAGATCAGAAAGTGTCTCATTTCGAAGGACAATCAGCCCGAAATCTAAAAGACCAATGAGGGGGACAATCAGCCTTAAATAATATCACGAGTCCATAGGTTGAGAAATCTAAACAAGAAGACAAATGATAATACCTATTTAAAAACCATTATGCATCACTGCACACTATGACAAGACATCTGAATGACAAAGTATAAAAAGACTAGAAAATGGTGAATGTTGATTTGGTTGAGCATATAAAAGTTTAGATATTATGAAACTTCAATTGCACAAGACGACATAAATACCTGAATCGTTACATGAGTGAGAGTACAATACGATGACTAGATCATGAACGATAGAAGGGACATATTAAAAATGATGAAGACACAGACACAGACCAAAACGTGAGTGGCTGATGGCAAGATACACCTTGCACTTTTTTCTTGCACTCAAACGTATGAAAAACATTAGCCTATCAACGCTGGTACGCCCAGGATCCCGCAACACTCACTTCGGCGTCAGGAGAGAGGTCAGAGATCAGTGTCACCAACAGACCTTGATGCGTCATAATCGACGGCCCTACCCCACCCACGGGGGGTAGGGGCCTATGATGTAAAACAATCGTTTGTTTTACATCATAGGCTATCGGTTGAACGTATCCTTTTCCGCAATGGAAACTTATTTGTTCCGAAACGACACACATTTTCACGTGATAAACTCGTCTAATCAGCTACTCAAAATAATCTTACACTTTTCCTGAAAACCAAAGGTAAACTTCAGTCAAGTTCTTAAAGAAAAATAGATATTTAATATTCTGAATCTAATATCAGTCATTTACATAAAAATATTCCAATGAAAATTAGAGTCGACAGGTTCCTATATTGAATTAGTAAATTGGCAAGAATGTGTGTCACGGGAATCAAAATTCCTGGAACATGCAAAATAACTTATCCAGCCTCTGAAATCCGTTTCTTGAACGGATGTAGCTATTATTAGAGGTCAAAGCGAGAACGAAGGCGGGAAGCAAGGAAACCAAGACTTGGGACTAAAAACAATTGTGGGTGCAGGCAAAGTATATGCTTCTGTTAGTCACAAGGTCGGGGAACATGAGCTTAAGACCCTGTAATGGATAATCATAGTCGATAAATCATACCTAAAACATGACAGATCAAGAACAACATTGGATTATTTCATCAATCAAAACTGTAACACGTTATTCCGCTCTACAAATCCTGCTAAAACAAAATCGAATGACTCAGTCAGGGATCCCAGCAATAACTTGTTAACAAATAGCAGAACGGCTGGTATAAAGTAAGCTCAGAAAATGTCAATTACTCCATTCTTCTCATACCGATTACCGAGCAAACAAAGGCAGAGCTGTTGCTGGAGGATTTTGGGGTAACTTCTGTTCTGGTGCAAACACTAGGCAATGAAATGGAGCCTGGGCAATATAATGGTCCTTCCTCGTGCTGTTGCCCTCGTCCAGGAGCAGGAGAAAGAGATAGCAGTAGGGGATAGGGACGTAAGCAGGGGATTGGCATATCAGCGGGGGATAGTAGTATCATCAGCAATGGATAGTCACATTATCAGAAAATAGGGTCATCAACAGTCGATGGGGACATCAGTACGAGATAGGGACGCGGGCAGGGGACAGAAACATCAGCAGGGGATAAGAACATCAGGAGGGATAGTAACATCTGCGGTGGATAGTAACATCAGGAGGAATAGGAACATCAGGCTTGGGGGGATATGGTACATGGCGCGTCGAGCAGCGGCTTCTTGCTGAGGCTATTACCCTAAAGTGGACGGGGCTTCGGGGAATATCTACCAAGATTGAGGAACAGGGCAAGGAGAGGGAAGAGTAATAGTCCGACATCACACTGATTTGCAGATTTATCGTACCGATGGTGAAAGCTACCAAATTATTGTGAATAATTGCTTTATCCTAAATTTTCATAGCAAGTAATCTCTGGCATTCAAAGATTTTTTCCGCTCTATGTGTGTAAAGTATAAACATTGGAAATGCGACATAACGCATTTGATATCAATACAAATTCTACCAAAACAATTATACAAAAATTTTTAGCAGGCTTCTACCTAGTTTTCTTAGATCACTTTCAGCAAATTGTGTTGATCAGTATCGAAAGACTAACTAAAAATAATAGCATTTGCGCTCTTCTAGTGAGGACAATAGGACATCCAATAGTCAAACCGAACAATTGGAAAGCCGCCCTGCTGGGACCACTACGGGAATGCTGTGAACGCTGCTATTCCCAATATGCGGCGGCAGGTAATTACGATGGAGGCGAGAGGAGCAGTGACATGAACATGGCAGACCGAACTGGATCGGTATCTGGAATGGGAAGGAGGGAAGGAACATATGGATCGAGATAAGCTGTTCGGTTTGTGCTGCCAACTGTTTAAGGCTTTGCGATCATCTCTTCATGTGTAAACGGTGACTTATGCAGAAGGCATCAAAAATCGAATACCAAAACCTCTTTTATAAGCCCAATAATCAGTAGTCTCTTGCAAGGGGCACATTAACACATTTAGTCTTATTTGAAGCGTCTATAAGCCGATGGGGTTCAGTTTTATTCACACAAAACAATCTTCATCGGGTCGGTTATACAATACATCCATACCAATGAGGATCGTAATGAAAATGGCGTCTAAATGACCATTAAGACACAATAAGAGCTCTCAAGAAAATTGTAGAAATGAAATTTGACTCGAGTATTTAGAAGAGTATTTTGACTCGACTGTACCAATTAAAAAAGATACTTACTCTTGGGAACAAAAAATAAAAAAATTGATTCAAACGCACCAGAAACTCCCTCTCCAACATCACAACAAGCCTTATCATTGGAACGGCTTGAATGCGTATCATCCTAACTGAACTGAAGAGTCTTATTCAGCATATATCGGTTAAAAGTAATTCGGGATTGTTCTATGTAAAAAGCTTCCCGCTTAAAACGCGATTTATTCCTCTTACGCGACTATCAATATCTTAAGAGCATAATTTTTAGCGAGGCAAATGTTTAAAATCATCTGATAATCAAAGATATGAACTAAGAAATAAGTGGACAAAGCCTACCATGATAGAGCACCGAAGGACGCGCTCGTATAATGTTAAGGACTTGATGCAGGTTAATGAACAACGTGGCAGGTGCAACGATCTACGCAGCACAAGTCAAACAGGTCAGAGAGCAAGTGTCTCGTTGTAATGATTAAATTCTGAAAAAAATAACCAGTGTCCAGACCCACATTAGGAAGGTCGGAAGGCATTTGAAATATACATAACAGGTGCATGCCGATATGAACAAAATATGCCATTTCTATGAGAGCCACCCTTGCCACAACACAAATATTGAACACAATCCTAAGAAACGTGAACTAATTGCAATGAATCAAACTAAAATTTCCCTTAACAAAATGCAGACACACCCGTAGCCACCGCAAGACACCCACTATATTGAAGGACAACTTAGTTCACACACATCAACTCGTCTGAATGCCATTATTTGTTATGACACACCGCTCGCACCTGCCCTCAATTGGAGTTTCCAACTCCCTGGCAGGAACGAGACAGGTATAATTTGTGAACGAGGAAATTAAATTTCTACAGTTCCATAATATTCAAAATGGAGACTATAATTAGTGCAGCGTAAACACTGTTTAACCAAATCGGATTGGGAGGGATTGACAGAATATGGAATTCAAATCTAAACAAAATCCAATCAGCGCCACCATTTGCTAGGCCGATTAGGCTTAATCTTAGGCATTTGTTTTCCTTTCATTAAACAGAACGACAACAACGTCAGGCATGCGTTCGGCAGAAGGGCCTGTGCAAAAAATCAGTGAGTATTTTTTCACTCACATGTGGACATGTACCTAATTTCAATTTTATTAAAATCGTAAAATCTCCTGAAAGATTGTTGCTTAAAGTGAACATTATTGCATTTGTCAATACTTTTTTATAAATTCTGAACGGTGTTACGCTGTAAATTGATCAGGTCCGTCACGATGAAGTAGCACTTTGCAGACCTTGACTGTTGCATGCCTGTTCGTGATGGTTAGTTAGAGGGTCACATGTCTGAGCGAACTTTCTTTAAGTTAAACAGAAACTTTGAAAGTGTGTCGTAAGCACTGACACCCCAAGAAGAGAAACTATATGACAGGTAAAGCTAAGATTTATAGATTAGACAGGTTGCCCAGCCCGCCGTTCTGCGCATCTCCCCGCTCAGCTCCACGCGCCAACCGCCAGCTGTGACGTCACTGAGTACGTCGCAGTACAGTTGAGACTTTGTATGCAAGTTGATTAGACGATTCATCTATGGCAATATCGTGATTGTCTTAATACAATAGAATAGATAGAAAACAATACGATGTAATACAATGAAAGAATTATTTGAGAAATTATTTCATTTTGTAAATTGCAATAAATACTTACTTATTCCTCATGGCAATCGGTCCTGAACGGGGCAACAATTTCTTTGACCAACACTTGGAGAGTTTATTGTCATAGCTCTGAAATATTATTCTAGTTGTATAAGCAAAAGGATCACTCTTTTTGAAGAATAATTGAAATCTTGAGGTTATTCATTCACATACTGCTACTAATGAGTAATGCTTTACAGCGGAAAGTGGAAGAAGACTTAAACTTGTTTGAAATATGATCAATCGACAAGATATATTACTAGAGAATTAAAAAATATATACTTATAAGTTTATGCAATTCTAATTGTAAACGACAAATTGCGTTGTTTAATTTTTTCCTCCAATATATATTACTTTTATTGCCTATTTGCAGGGCATAGAGCAACAAATGAAATTTACCCATCTCCGAATATTTCTATTCAACTTCTTGAATCGCCTTAGCAAGATTATGTTAATTATTTCATTTCGCATGAATCGAGCGATTAATTTCATTACTGAAAGATTCAATTCAAGATTATATTAGATTAGGGGTCCATCTCCACCGGTCAATTCAAGATTATATTAGATTAGGGGTCCATCTCCACCGGTCAATTCAAGATTATATTAGATTAGGGGTCCATCTCCACCGGTCAATTCAAGATTATATTAGATTAGGGGTCCATCTCCACCGGTCAATTCAAGATTATATTAGATTAGGGGTCCATCTCCACCGGTCAATTCAAGATTATATTAGATTAGGGGTCCATCTCCACCGGTCAATTCAAGATTATATTAGATTAGGGGTCCATCTCCACCGGTCAATTCAAGATTATATTAGATTAGGGGTCCATCTCCACCGGTCAATTCAAGATTATATTAGATTAGGGGTCCATCTCCACCGGTCAATTCAAGATTATATTAGATTAGGGGTCCATCTCCACCGGTCAATTCAAGATTATATTAGATTAGGGGTCCATCTCCACCGGTCAATTCAAGATGTGGAAATGATCTCATGTCAGTGCTTGTTAACTACTTTTGTTGGTTACCTCAGAATTACCGGTAATGTATATAATATTGAAATCTCTGGAGTAGTAGTACTTGCTTCCGTTTTTCATTAGAGTCCCAACGTGAAGTTAATGCAAACTCCAACGTAGGGCGATTGATGAGTGGCTAAGTAGGTGCAGCTTAGATTACGATTAGGTTCAACGCGGATCCCGAGTAGGTTTAACGTAGATTCCGAGTAGGTTTAACGTAGGTTCCGAGTAGGTTAAATGTAGATACCGAGTAGGTTTTAACATAGATACAGAGTAGGTTTAACGCAGATACAGAGTTGGTTTAACATAAGTTCCGAGTAGGTTTAACGTAGATACCGAGTAAGTCTAACATAGATACTAAGTAGGTTTAACGTAAATACAAAGTAGATTTCACGTAGATACCGAGTAGATTTCACGTAGATACCAAGTAGATTTCACGTAGATACAGAGTAGGTTTAACGTAGATACCGAGTAGGTTTTTAATGTAGATACAGAGTAGGTTTGACGTAGATACCGAGTAGGTTTAACGTAGATACAGAGTTGGTTTAACGTAGATACCGATTATGTTCAACGTAGATACCGAGTAGGTTTAACGTAGATACAGAGTAAGTTTAACGTAGATAAAGAGTA
Organism: Gammarus roeselii; assembly: GCA_016164225.1. Classification (NCBI taxonomy): domain Eukaryota; kingdom Metazoa; phylum Arthropoda; class Malacostraca; order Amphipoda; family Gammaridae; genus Gammarus; species Gammarus roeselii. The sequence continues at coordinate 7,030 of SDVV010043243.1, forward strand.
GGTTTAACGTAGATACAGAGTAGGTTTAACGTAGATACCGAGTAGGTTTAGCGTAGATACAGAGTAGGTTTAGCGTAGATGCCGAGTAGGTTTAACGTAGTAGGAGTAGTAGGAGTAGTAGGAGCAGTAGCCGCTTCCGCGCTCCCCCGGATCCCCAACGCGTTAGACTCCCCATGCGGGAGTCTGACGATACATAATTATATAAATAATACAAAATATATCAACAGGAAAAAAGGGCACAGATAAATGATAGAGCTCACGACATAAGAAATAATAAAATACTCAAAAAAAGTGTTAATGATCTATAAAATGAATAATCATCCATCCACCCCAAAAATCTCTGTTAAGTGGAAATACAATGTTGAAATTGCTTCGGCGGATTTGATTTGGGTCTCTTTTCCACCGAAGCCTCAATGCGAGTCATCGCACGCTCCCCCGTAGGGCACTCACATGGTTGGAGATCCGTCCAATCTATCATGTGCGATAATAGATTGGGTAGTGTTTGTAAATGTATGTAGAGGCCTACCGAGCTTTCCCTTGAATTCAGAAGGTTAAGTCAGACCGTCACTGAAGAGGGGAACTACCCTATACAAAAACGTTGTAAATTATTAATGTTACATGGCATGATTGTCAATTTATTAACCGGACTATAATATACGACAAAATTTCCAATGCAGACATCTTGTTGGAAGAATATTAATAAATACTTTAAGGAATGCAAGGAATATAAATCTATCACAAACACATTTTTAATGAACGCAGCAGTCTTAAAATTAGCAAGAACCACAAAGAAACGTGACCAATATAGCTGTTATTCCTGGCTACTATACTGCATAATTACACAGACTCAAGGAAAATGTTTCAAAAATGAATCAATGGTTATATCTACATAATTTTGGCATCAATCAAAATGCATTTAAAAAGTGACCCGTACATGATCTCTCGTACAAAAACTCCAATTATGTCACTTAGAACCAGCATGATTGCAAATAATTAGGATGACTTTCCTCTCAGTGCATCCCGGAGGGCTGGTAAAAGCAATGCTGGTTATTGTACAGATGTGACTAGTACACGTGATGTCGGAAGTGAAATATTGGGCGAAAAATCATATACATGCAAGCTCACACTCGACTACATGCAGTATCCTTCTATAATACATATATTTACAAGAAATACACATGGGGTATCGGAAATAAAATTAATATACTAAATTAATAGTCCATATTACAAGCATCAAAATAAATAGACTTGGTAACTCAGTAGATTTAAAGACTGTGCTACAGCGCAATGCAGTCAAAGTCCTCAAACGTTTAAAAAATAAAACGGATAAGACACAAGGGTCAGATGAATGAAGTTTGTACGAAGGCAAAGAACCCTAAGCCAGAGAACAACAACAACGGAGAGGAGAATTAGAGGAATGCTGCATAAAAGAACTCGATACCCTTATTAGTCCTGAAGCTACGTGTGTGCTAGATCAACAAAAAATATTTGACTAGATTAGATTAGGGGCCTATTTACAGTGGTGCTCTGACATGAAACAACCCGTATTGTTGCTAGCTACCAGACAGGCAATTGAGTCCTTGGCTTTATATCCAGAAACTTCCACGACAAGTTCAGAGACATCGTGTTTCCATTATGTACTCCCCACGTCGGGCCTCAAATGGAATCTGCAGTACAATTTTAGTCCCATCTAAGAGGGTATATTAACAGAATGGAACCGAGCAACAAAAATGATTCAGGAACTGAGAAGTAGGACATTTTCACAAGGACTGGATGAACTTACACTGATATCACTTGAAGTAAGACTACTTAGATGTCAGTTAATTAGACCTTCGTATAATAATGGATTTAATAAAGACCTAGGAATACTCTTTGACTGAGATTGGAACTCCAAGGAACAAAAATAATGAACAAAACCTGCAGCTAAAGTAATTAAGAACACCAGTGGCCGAGAACTTCTTTCCAATCAAGATACCAACCATTGGAACAGTTTTCCACATGATGTGGATAGCAGCATTATCGGAGACAACTTGAAACGGAGGCAACCACCTCCGTTAGAACCTTCACCCTCCGGCAGCCCATGAACGATAGGCGCCTGATCCAGGCAGGGCTAGTCGAACTGCAAATTCAATTATGGAATACTGATAGAATGGACTCTTCAGCCCTTCCCAAGACTACGAAGTTAGAGGGTGTTAATGACGAGTGATCTCTTGGATCACCGTGTGCCATGTGAGAACAGGTCTTGGAGATAAGAGTGACCGGGATTTTCTAACACGATCGAGTCACTGTCGTAGCTAAGTCTCAAGGCGGGTGCTCATGACATGATTCTGATTATCATGTAAATGCGATACAGATACTGACACTAGGCCGAATCACCGGCGTGACCGACGGCAAGGCGCACCACACACTCTCATATGCTCACACAGCGATTTGCCAACTGTTTCTGACAACAGATGAGCAGCAGTTCGAACTTTTGACGGTCGCTCTATGTACATCTAAATTATTTAGGCCAATTTTGCAGGCGATTTTGAAGTCCCCTGTCTCATGGGCAACAAGTTGATACAAAGCTTCAGAAGTGGCAGTCAGGGTCATGGAGGTATTAGTGATGCCTTGATCTAATAAATTATTTCTAACCAATTTCGATAGATGTGGAGGATCAACTAGAACATGAACCTGTCGTGATTTACCAGCTGAATTTGTGATTAAGGGTTGTCGGCAATAATAACATGAGATGTGTTTAGTCCAATATTGACGGGTATGATGAATTGCTTGTATAGTGTTGTAATTGATTCCTTTGAGTGACCGTAGCCAGTTATGGTGAGTGCCCGAGAACGGTTCACTCTAGGTTTGGCTTTAGTGCTGATACTATTTGCCTGAGGTTTCAACGTCATCCCCGTGTCGTGTTACTCCGAGAATAGTTGTAGTGGGACTGTGGGGTATGGGAGTGCTGTTGAACGTAGCATGAGGGTGGATGCATAATAATGTGAGCGATGACTTCCTTGTGGACACATTCATTCTGTTGTCCAGCAGTCAAAAGTAGTTAATAGGACTACAAAACGCAAATGTGAAGGAATTAGATAGGGGTTAATTAGCGGTGGGTGGGGGGTAGGACGCGATGCATGCACCTTGACTCACCGAGCGTACGGGGGTGCGCGCAGAATTGGGAAACGGGGGGCAGAGGGTTCCGGAACTGGTTTTTCGCGGCCAGCTAACGGACGGGGGGAAAGGGGGGGGGGGGG
>SDVV010043244.1:0-10268 GCA_016164225.1 Gammarus roeselii
TATATCGATATTTAAATAAATAAATATATATATATTGTATTTTCTGTAATCAGACACAATATACAAAACACGTCGTCTAGGTTTCGTGACGCCTGTTACGTCACAATTCCTGTAGTCACATAACCATCCGTATATTTTCTGATATAAAAAGTTGGTGGGCGTTGAGAGCATCCTGCAATAATTCTTTGCAATCTTTTCTTGATAGATACGACCACGTCAGCAGGGGCTTGTAGGTGTTTGTAGTTGGTCAGTTGCAAGGAGCGCCTTGTCTCCTTTCCGCCTATTATACGATGCCACGCAATGCACCTTCGCTGAATTTCATACCAGTAAATTTAGCATGTAATGACCAGCAGTCACGCAAGGTCGCAAGAAACCAGGGCTAAATTATGAGGCGGGGAGGAAACTTTCTTGGGGGGCGCGTAACGGGAACAATTTCTGAAGAACTGTTCACATGAAGCATGCGGTTGCCACAAAAACACAATGTTGCTATGTATAATACATTCATTTGGACAAAATATCAAATATAGCGAGGTTACATGAACACTTTGCCGCCAGAAGACTCCAAAAAAGGATCAAGTATACTTTCGACAAATAAGAATTTTAGAATTCTGAAAATTGGCAGATTCGTACAAATGTTTTGCTATCCCTTACCAATCAAATCATTGAGAGCATTTTTATATCATGCGTACCCAGAATATACCTACTAAATCTATCCAAACTTTGAAACTTGTTTTCCTCTTAACCACCACAGCACGCCATTCTTCTGCCCTTCAGGTCAAAGGGTCGAGAAAGATATAAACAATCAGAACAATTCTCCCTGACGTTTCAGTGGAAATAACATGAAAGGATTTCTGCAGCACACAAACTTGACGTTCTTCTTTTATTATTACGGAAATTAATGAAAAGTAAGAGTGTGATTGTAAGTTGTACATGTTGTGTAATATCACAAAACTGTTTAGTAAGTTCTTATTTTAGATTAAGAGGAAATTGAAAAGATACTTCCTGACGTCTCTTCAAGATGGACCAGAAAGATGTGTTCTCGGTTCTCCATTCGCAGTCCCTTTAAAATGTGGGGAATCGGTAACGGTAAACTGCCACCAATCTAACAGCAGGCGTGTCCCATTTTCCTATCTAGTGAGCAATTTTCTCTAGCCCCAGCCTTGCCCTCAAACTTGTTCGAACTCTGCTCTTTACATTGACCCGAGGGTCATTAGGGCCTTTAAGTAATGGCTCCTGACATTAAGGGAGGACTCAAGTTTCTGGCTCGCGATGGCGCGAGTTCTCATCGTGGTCTTCATCAAGTGTTCGATGTACCCGTGCCATCTAAAGAGGCGAGGAGGTGGGTTAGTGTCAGAAATAGAACGATATACATAAATATCAGGGTGTGAAAATTAACATCATTGACCCGAATGTTGTTCAGAGCCGAGATTATACCTTTAAAATAATATTCGTCTTTTTTTAATAATATGCTTGTAATTTCATGACGAAAAAAATTCAGTTCCTGAAACCTTTCTCGGAAAAGTTTTGCAATTGAACTACTGTACTACGGCAGTAAGTAGGATTGTAGTACGCATTGTAATTCTAAGGGTTTTGGGGGCCTAGTTATTGAGTAGCGCTGTTGGCATGAATGAGTAGAGAAAAGCTCTTAGATTTTTACTAAAAAGTGTGACCTCAAAAATAAAACTCTTAGAAAGGGATTTCAGCTATCTAACAAATTTATATAACAGTTACTGTGGTTATATGTCTACCAAAATGTTAGTGAAACATCTTGCCCGTTAGATGATCACACCACCATTGATGTGATAGCAGCGAATCATAACTGGGACCCAATTCCCAGTGTTGCTTACCCCGCCCCTCCCTCCGCAACACCGACGAATTACTAAGAAGATCATCGACCCAAACACAATTGATACAAATGGTCTTTATGGCCACACTCTCTAGTGCCATTAACCACGGAGGCATGGGGGTGATTACCTGAATGAAGAGGGGGACGTCGCGACGTTAGACATAAATACAGATGAGAGGTAGGAGAGGCTGTGAATTTTAAGATCCCGTCACGACCACATCATAAATAAAGTCCTTCGTGCGGAGTGATCGATCCACCAGTCGTGCACCACACGTCTCGCCCTGATCGTTTATGCAAATAAGAAGCGTGTTAGGCCGGATCAATTATCACCGAATGCGAGGTCAATTGCCATGTAGGATGGAATGATCGATGTGTAATGCATGTGGAAGAATTACAAATAAATCCAGCTTTATTTCAAAATTATTGTACACAAAAACTCTGTTACGTAACACTTAAAGTTTATTCAAATTCAAAACCCTTGATTTTGTTGATTATTTGGATCCGCGAAGTAAAGCGCATTACACCATAACATTGTTTATTGTACAACCATTCCTCCTACCGAAGATGAAGACCTCAATACATATTATTGTCATCCAGGAGTGGACGAACAGATACTCTTCGCACGCGAGAATTGAATCAACTCTTTAATGGAGCAGTAAACACCATTCTACTCCTGAAGCAGCATGGAGGAATTCAAGATGGGTCCACTTGTGAATGGGAACTCCTACTCCTTATAAATATTCGATCTAATTTGTATGTGAATCTGTATTAGGATATTTAAAATTGCTAGAATCATGAATTAAAACTGATTGCGGAAGTTGCAGCTTGGTCAGCAACGAGGAAAGATAAATCGAAAAAAATACGAGCCTAGGGATGGAGATCAACCGAACGTGGCAAATTCTTCAAAATTGCTTGTATTTTCAAAGAAACAAGGATGACTGTGATCAGGAAATAAATCAGAGATTTTATAAAGATTAAAAGGACTTATATCCCATCAGATAGGAATTAAGTTCCATATTTATAATTGAGCCAAGGTATTATCTTGGACCTGAAGAAAATTATGTATATTCGTGTAGCTGGAAATGTTTTGTTCAATCTTATTGGATCGAACTTACTCCAGATTTGCTTCGATATTTTATTAGCTAAAAATATGTCATGCACTGCGGGAATCACCAGAACTACGAAATGAAGAATTTTAACAGAATCTCGTCGCTCCCGATGAATATTAGGCAAGTTTTTTCTTGACGGATGAATGAGCGATAATCTTTTGCTGCCTTGCGACCGTAAGATATTCAGGTACGAAACAAATACAACCAGTCGGGCATCATAACTTGTCCAACATAAATCTTCGCTTTGCCTATCAGCACAAATACGTGGCCACATCAGCCCACAGGGGAATGATCTTAACACGAGGAGACAAGGGATCGAACAGAGTTAACACGAGGAGACAAGGGAGCGCCACAGAGTTAACTAACGGTTTCTGTGCTCATATAGAGCATATTTTGTGTCAGCACTCTGATGCAACGGCGTACTTATCTGCCCCACCGAGCAGACAAACGGTTTAAAGACACCTCAGTGATCAGGGATCGTATTTTTGGAAATATTTTATGCAGGGAAAATATGTCACGTAACAAAATAATGAAACCGTTTGGACAAATCCCCCCCCCCTCCCCAAAAAAAAAATAACATGTCCTTTTAAAAACATGTTATACCTTGAATACGAGTCACAAAGATCATGAATCAAGCATGCTTGCAATCTATTTGAAACAGACACCTATAAAATGATAGGAATAGTGTTAGGGCAATACAATTCTTTAAATCCCTCAGGTTATTGTTGCCCTAAATGGTCGTCCTCCAAACAACATCGATGGCTTTTTAAGCGTTCTCTGCCCGCTCCAGCTGATTCATTGCCCAGGCCACAAGGTCTGCGGGAGTGAAGTGACCTCGAGAGCATGCATTAAAAAAACACTGATCAGGAAGCATCTTCTCTGACGGGGAAGAATGGCTCCGTGAAACAATGCAGCAGCGCTGGCTCCCAAACTCGTTCATCAACACACGAGACCGGGCCTTAAGTGAGGCCTGCTGACCGGTTTAGTCGTAGGCCTGCATCACTGTGCATGGTTTTCTAGTGTTTGGAAGGCCCCCATAAGAGGACCTTCCAGTGGTTGTGCTACGAACCTCTTGCTCGTCTGACAGGATGGGATGGTGGGAAGGCCCCCGCAGGAGGACCTTCTAGGGCTTGTGCTACGTATTTCTAGCTCGTCTGACAGGATGGGATGGTGGGGAGGAAGGAGACTGGCGTTTTAGTGGTTAGTGTTCTCTCATACAATTGACAGCTGTGTGAATAAAACAACACGAACCACGTTGATGTGGAATCCAGCGACCTTGTAAACAACACTTAGACTGACTCACTGACGTCGACATTACAATTGAAGTAAATGCTTAAGCCTGTATCCACTAACACACAATATGAACTGTATTTACTAGGCAGTGACATTTCTTTCTAGTTTTAACTATATGACTCCTATTCGGAAGTTCAATTTTCTTGTTAGACGCGTGTCTGGCTCAAGCTGTGCGTTATTTGTCAACGTCTTTCAAAACCTAAACAGGCCAAATCAATGATCTATAATGATAGAAAGGAATGCAAGATGCAGTGCCAAAGGCTTTGGGTTCAAAAATTACCGAAGGTGCTGAAATGATATCCTTATACTTTTGCTTATTAATTCCCTGTCAACAGGGCGCTTAGGCCCCTCATTGATGGCATCTCCATTATCGTTCTTACATGATGCATCTCTTCAGTTAGCGTGATACCACCTGCGTCTTTTCTATTTTGTATATATAGTATATAAATACAAACATGGAAGACCACTACCATCGGTGTAGTGAAAACCGGAATTTTTATGAAGTGGAGATCCACTATTTATATATTTTAATACATTTATGATTCTTAAAATCAACATAATTCCCACCTGTCCCACCTGCTGGTATGAATAATACATTTACTTCTTATTAGTTACATGTACTCTAAACTCCACAGTATCATTACCCAAAGAAGCGAATGCCAAACTGACATGATATATCCCATTTATGTTATTCGACTAATATTTATTTTTCCATCTGATTAATATTTTTTGCCCGCAGCTGCTTCAAAAGCTCACACATGCAGACGCAAGGCCGAACCGCTCAGAAGAAGGGTGTCCGATGATAAAACGGACCTCACACTCCTCTTATGCACTCACGCCTTTCCAGAAAATTACCCCTTCTCCGCTGAAGGGTCATGCCATGACGCAGCAACACACACTTTTGGTCAGAAATGAGTTCAGGGATCAGTGTCAGCAGCAGGGCCCGGAAGCTTTTTTCATCGGCTTAGTCCTGTTGCGTAATAGTTTACGGTTCCTTCCCCACCCACGTCCATGCTGTTTCTGAACGAGAGAGCCAAGGGCATGAAAGAGCATCGGGGCTGCTTCCATTCGTTACCAGTCTCATTTCATGCCTATCCATTCCACGTCGTCCTGGTCTGATGTCTCACCTTCTAAGAGCCTTCAAGCCTTCAAGCCTTCATTCAGCCAAACTTAGGTCTTCTTCTGGGACTTAACCCAATCACCTCCGCATTCAAGCAGCCATTTTCACCAATCCCCATCATCCATTCTCACCGAGAATGCAAATAACCTCAGAACAAATGAATCTTCTCCTCTGAATTTTCCTCATTATCCTTGTCCTCATACATACAACGTCACCATTGAGCCTATCCCTCTGCGTCACTCCGGCCATCCCTCTCAAGGGTTTCAACGTGAAAATATTCAAACTTCTTATATTATCTGTTCTCGTTCCTCCCCCGTCACAGTCTCTTGGAGCAGATTTGGGACGAATACCCGCTAATACTTCCTCCTTTTGGCTTTCTGATAAGTCCCTACAGCAGATTATATTACAAATTTCCCTCTATATTTCAACTCAGTTTCAGCTCGTCCCGTTTTCTCCGTAGGGCACTAAACTGAAACCACTTGACTTTACAACAATCTCTCCATTCTAGCGTATACTGATTCCGCTAGCCCCGTCATTTCTTCAACGTTTATCACCTTGATGTTACCCACATTATCTCACAGCTTCCTTCTCTTACGTATTTCACCAAAACTCGACACTTGGCTCAACAACATCATCGAGTCCACCACCAGTGCATGCCGTATATCATCCGCAAAACAGCAACTGACTTAACACTGCTGATTTGTTTATAACAATTTCAAACTCGTCCAAATGCACTTCGATCACCTCCCTGACCACTCCATTCATGTGGAGATTGAACAGCTAGAAAGAATAACGACATTGTGTCTGTTCTACTTACTTATGAAACCAAGCACTCATCTCGCCCCCTACTCTGACATATGCTCTGCTGCCAACAAAAATCTGCGAACTGCTTTCAATAAAATTTCTACTTACTTCCTCCCTGGCCCCCCTATCGTAGGTCCTTCTTAGTTTCATGAAGGCCCGAATCCTATCTTTTTCGAAAAGCCACACTCTTCCTCGACGATCGCACCTTCCGTTCTGTCTATAATCTTCTTGATTAAAACTCTCCTTTACAACGTAAACGTCTTCACGCAACAGACCAATACCTCTTAAGTTGCAGCATTCAATTGTTATCTTCACAAAACACAATTCAAAAATATATACTCTGCTGATCACATTTGAAACATTAAAAGCCGCCGTTGTGTTCAGTGTTGAGTTCATAAAATCATGCCGTAAATGCAGCTAATCACATAAACCATGTACAATGATGATTGTAAATTGAACGCCCATGAATGAATCCAAAGAGGCGTCACATGAGTTGCATCGAATTCTTTTTGTTATCGCAACAAAATGCCGATGTAGCGAAAGATGTTGAACGGGAAGTAGATTGTTAGCAGCTTTTCATCGGATGTATTCCCCTTTCTTTGAACAGTTAATCTATACCCGCCATAATGGGTTGGCACGTCAACGATCTTAAGGGGCCGAAGAAGGGCCAATATATTCTAAAAAACTGATCGTATGCTGCAATTATTGTAAATCAGACTATTTCCACTATCGTTAATCCATCAGTATTCAACAGAGGCTTGCTACAGTCACTCGTATTGGTCAGTGTGACCGTCGCGCTGACATATAAGATGAAAGTATTATGGAGACGAGGAACGAGATCATTGCATACTAAAAGTTCCCTTAGAAACATTCATGCATGAGTGAATTGAATCAAATCCGACATCCTCGCTGACGCTGTCGAAAGGCTGTTTACAGGCATTTCTGGGATGTTCAATTACCAATAATGATTGCATGCACAGCAATGGAATTCCTGATAAATAGCAATATCAGATGACATATAACCTTTGCCCTGAAAAATTCTTGTGAATCACAGCCGTGTTATGTCGACTTCACGTAAATGTTCACACGATGTTACGTGAAGAGATCGACGGGCTTCCGCAACATCTGCAAGTCACTTTGCCGTTCCTGTGAAGTATATACTCTTAATAAAAAAAACTTGGTCCTCAGGAGACGAATTTGGTCCGCATCGGCGGTTAGGAATGTTAAAGAGGCCGCTTATATTTGATTGAGGAACAGTTTAGCATAGAAGGCATACCGATGAGGCGTTAAGGGGCGGACGCTGGAGAGGGAAGGCGGCTGGAGGGAAGGGGGTAGTTACACCACCTCAGCAGCGACATGAGAGGTGATCGACTGTGTTTCACTCAGTCAGTTGAGAACTAAGATGTTTTTGAATACGTCACCAGAGTGCGGAAATAAGAGGGGATGATTCGGTGGGTGAACCGAGAGAGGAAGGGTATGCCATAATAAGAAGACGCTAAGTAGAATATGCCTTGAACCAATGACATTGAGTGGCGCGATTAAAAAAAAAAGAATTGCATCCGGAAAAAAAACGTAGGTTAGCGTACAGAGAAATTGAAATCAATAGGTTTGGATGACGAGAAGGGATATTCCTATGAAATGTTCGTAGGACTGATAGACGTAGAAACCATTTTTAGACACGTCAAGAGAAATAGAGCACAGATATGTGGGAAAACAAAATGATTGATGACGAGGGATATTATTAATTCTTACGTAAACCGACGTATCTGATATATCAGGGCAAGATACGATTGAAATTATAACAACGAAATAAATGAGATAATTTTATTGCGCATACTATAGGTAAATCTATTGCCAGTTTTAATTCATTTTGCGAGCAAAGAAATAAGTACTCGTTCATAGGAAACGTCCGACATTAACTTCTTCGCCGTTCTTTACTCCCAATGCCGTTGACTCCTGATTGAGTGGGACCCCATTAAATGTTCACCAATTTATGCACTGTAATTGTGTCGAGTTTGACTTCCTATTAATTTTTTTCAATGTTATCATAGTCTAGGTACTTAAGCTCCTCGATACTCTTCTATCAGTTTATCCCAGAGCCAGCTGCTCACTTCCCAAGCAAGCTACTCATATTTGCTTAACCCTACAACACCTCGCCAATGTTGGGAAACATTGCAAGCTCTTCAGCAAACAGTTAACGGCAACGCTGACCGTTAACGAGGAATCTGGATAAGACGGCAAACATTTTCAGAACACAATAACTTCAATACCCGTTTCGGGAAGCAAAACTTGTGTGCTGGTGGCAAATGAACCTTCTCTTTACCAGTTCATGGAGAATAATGTAGGTAATTCTGCTGGATCAGATCCCTGTGAGAACCTCTAGGTCATCCCCGAGGACTTCTAGGTCATTCCCGATCCATAAAGGCTTTAGAGTTCTTATTTCTGTCTTCGGTTAGCATGAATGAATTAGTGTCAGCGAACAGTTTATTCAGACAGCATCTTACAACTTCCAGACTCAGCCCAAATAGCTTTCTGGGTCACCAACTTTCTCAAACAAACTAAAACCCACGTGACTGTTCTATTCATAGGTAAAGAACATTATTGAAGTCTAGTGCCCCAGAGAACACCGAAGAGGGTAGGAAGGCTCAATCTCACTCAATGCCAGCCGGATAACTTATGCTTTTGTACAATGAGCGATGGGAATTTAAATGAACTACAAAGTTTAAGACCATCTGACGAAATCATGAAATTAAATTTTCTCTCATCGATTTATTTCACTAATCTATATACTCATCAAATATATGATATGATCAATGGATTCCATTGTTCAACGGAACTGCTGATGGTGCTCATGTTTACAGAATATCGGTCCTTTAAACCTCACTCGTCACTCACAAACCTGTCCCATTCGCCGGAGTTAGAATAATGACTTTATCTGAACAAAAAAATTACATAACACGGTGGTGAAGTTTTCCATTCCATGGGAAAAATTAACGTAGTTTATTTTGGTCGGTGTTTATTTGATTCAGAAAAGATGTAACATGAAAACCATCGAGCCAACATTGTTCCTGTTCACCACTTTATCCTAACACAAACCAAACCATACATCATCAAACACATTTAGCAGAATTACTTGTTCGCACACGACAGTTCAGCCCCTGAATGATCGCAAACATGTCGAGAACACTAAGATTGTTCTCGTTAAAGTGATCCTTGTTTCTTTGTGCAGAGCGAAAGGTTACAAAAAGCTGAGAAGCATTTTTTTTATGTCATAAACACATTTTCAAAGGGATAAAACATAGAGCTCAATAAATGTATTCTAGGCTGTGGTCAAGTTATTTTCATCAGTAAACTGGTGGTGTAGTGTCATGATATATGTCCCCAAAACTGAAAGGTATTGCGTTCGGAACTTGATTTAAAATTAGTCACTCCCTTTGGAATCAGCATCTCATTACAACGACAAGTCATCGGTGCATGATGGTTTGGGGAATTTCCTCTTGGGCTGGTTTCAATCAAGGATTCACAGTAATTTCGGCAAGCGCACTCCGGGGATGGCAAAGTCTTTGAACTTTTTCAGTGAACATTTTAAATGAGAGCCGACTCGTAAGACAATTTGCGACCGCGTTGATTTCCCCCCGGGATTTAGCATCCGAGTTTCTTTTGCAGGCATAAACGCTGGCTCAACTTTAGCATTACTCAAGGACGCTGGCTCAACTTTAGCATCACTCAAGGACGCTGGCTCAACTTAAGCATCACTCAAGGACGCTGGCTCAACTTTAGCATCACTCAAGGACGCTGGCTCAACTTAAGCATCACTCAAGGACGCTGGCTCAACTTTAGCATCACTCAAGGACGCTGGCTCAACTTTAGCATCCCTCAAGGACGCCGGCTCAACTTTAGCATCACTCAAGGACGCTGGTCCAACTTTAGCATCACTCAAGGACGCTGGCTCAACTTTAGCCTCACTCAAGGACGCCTGCTCAATTTTAGCATCACTCAAGGACGCCGGCCCACCTTTAGCATCACTCAAGGACGCCGGCTCAACTTTAGCATCACTCAAGGACGCCGGCCCACCTTTAGCATCACTCAAGGACGC
>SDVV010043245.1:0-10268 GCA_016164225.1 Gammarus roeselii
CTCATTATTCAAGTTTCACTTATGGAAGGAATAACCCACCGAGGATCCAAAGGGAATGTCACCCCAAAAACATTCAACAATATATGAATTTCACTAAAAAAAATCACCTGGAAGAAGTTTCACCCATATGAAATTCCACCCGTAAGAAATTACACCCAAAATAAATTACACCCAAGATAAATTACACACAAAACACATTACACATAAATCAAATTACTCACAAAATAAATTATACCCAAAAGAAATAACACCCAAAATAAATTACACTCAAAAGAATACCCAAAAATAAATGACACCGATAATTACACACAAAATAAATTCTACCCAAAGGAAATCAAGTCCAAAAAGAAATGACACAAAAAAAATTACACCCAAAAAAAATTACACCAAAAATAAATTACACCAAAAATAAATTACACCAAGAAGAAATAACGAAAAAAAAAATTACATACAAAATAAATTACACAAAATAAATTACACATTAAAGAAATTACAATCAAAATAAATTACAATCAAAATAAATTACACTCCAAAGAAATTATATTAAAAAGAAATTACACCTAAAAGAAATTACACCCAAAAAGAAATTACACACAAAAAGAAATTACAACCAAAAAGAAATTACACACAAAAAGCCTGGAACCAATATACAGAGGTTAACCCTTCCATCAGCGACCCGTCGGAAAAGAGGGGTTAAGCCTTCCATCAGCGACCCGTCAGAAAAGAGGGGTTATTGCTCAAACGAAGTCCTCCAGCGGATCATTCAAATCTGCCCCACAGGCAATCAATTTCAAGGCCCTCCATCCTTCTTGAGAAGCAGAACTCATTTTCTGTTCGCGCCCACGGCCTCTTCACTTCTCTTCCCTCTGCGTCAACTTTCCGACCATCCGACCTATTGATCAGACACCGACGGATGGGCCCGACAACGACGACGTCCGTTGGAACAAAATACACTGTGTTGAAAGCAGTCGATAGTCTGATTGATAAACCACGGCTGTATGCAGGCAAACGGATGGGTTTACCTATGGTGGGTGTTATCCAAGTCTTAGAAAGACTGGCTGTCGATATTTTCACACCTACCCTCTCGGTGATAAAACATGTTTTCGCGTAGGGTTCATAGAAGGAAAGAGAGTTTCACTTTAAAAATGAAGCGTGTGGACGAAGCGCAAAGAAACGCATAAAAAGATAGGGCGTTAGCTAAGTCAGTAGGAATATAGTGCTGAAAGAAAGGGGAAATGCGGGTTCTAAGTCAATAGTGGAATAAAGATCAGAAATAAATGGAGCTTGAGCCAGAATACACTAGAATTAAAAATAACTCAACTGGACGCGAGCCAAATTGTACATATTCACAGTGTACGCATCTGTTTAGAAAAGTATGCACTATACAAAGTATATGCTATACAAAGTATATGCTATACAAAGTATACGCTATGCAAAGTATAGGCTATACAAAGTATACGCTACACCAAGTATACGGTACACCAAGTATACGGTACACCAAGTATACGGTACACCAAGTATACGGTACACCAAGTATACGCTATTCAGTGTATACGTTACACAACGTATACGCTATATAAATTTTACGCTATACAAAGTATACCCTCTACAAAGTATACGCTATACATAGTATACGCTATACATAGTATACGCTATACATAGTATACGCTATACATAGTATACGCTATACATAGTATACGCTACACAAAGTATACGCTATACAAAGTATACGCTATAGCTACAAAGTATACGCTATGGCTACAAAGTATACGCTATACCAAGTGTACGCAACCAAGTATACGCTACACTATGTATACGCTATACAAAATAAACGCTATACAAAGCATACGCTACACCAAGTATATGCTACACCAAGTATACGCTGCACCAAATATACGCCACACCAAGTATACGCTATTCCAAGTATACGCTATTCCAAGTATACGCTATTCCAAGTATACGCTATTCCAAGTATACGCTATTCCAAGTATACGCTACACCAAGTATAGTATACGCTACAGCAAGTATACGCAACAACAAGTATCCGCTACAGCAAGTAAACGCTATTCCATGTATACGCTATTCCAAGTAAACGCTATTCCAAGTAAACGCTATTCAAAGTAAACGCTATTTCAAATAAACGCTATTCCAAATAAACGCTATTCCAAGTATGCGCTATTCATTGTGTTCTCTTTCCACAAGGCACGACGTGTCTGAGCCGAAAGGTGTGCTAAAATTCAACTATTGTTCTGTAGTGTCTGTACAGTCTTTCCGTTTACTCCATACGTAGCTATATTTTTTGTTCATAATAATAATTGTCAACGATATATCCTAAGTATTGGAACAAAAAACTTTATGCGACCTGCAATTGGATTTTCGAAGATATATTAAAACTTGATACATTCATATTATTATATTATAATGTGCCTGTGTGTTAATTGGTTAGGCTGAATTATACATAATATCTAGTTTTGAAGTTTTCCAACATGCTGGGAAACAGTTTTCAAACGTATCAATATTACCAATAATTTGCAATGATTTGTTTTCATTCCGTACTTCGTATATGATACAGTCTCATATACAAGCTGCGGAATAAAAACATTTAATTGGAAATCAATGGTAATATAGAACCGTTTGAAAATTGTCGCCCAACATGTGAAAAAACTTTAAAAGTAGGTATTATGTATATTTCATCAAAACCAATTTGCACACAGGCACATGGTATTATAATAATGTAATTTTCAAGGTTTAATATAACTTTGAAATTCCAATTGAAGGTAGTATGAAGGTGTTTGTGCCAGTACTCAGGAATTATCGTTTACAATTATTCATTATGAACAAATATAAAACATCAACAGATACGTCTAAAGTATAGCTAGGCAAAGACTGTACAGTTACTAATTACCAGACCTCCAACACGGTGGCCTCAATTTTGAAACAGTTTCTAGATCCCAGATCTTCAACAAGTTGACCTAATTTTTAGAACAGTTACTAGAACCCAGATCTCCCACAAGTTAAATGTTCATTTTTGATCAGTTACTATAATCTGGGTTTCCCACAAGTTGACTGTTCGTTTTGGAACAGTTACTAAAACCCTGACCTCTCAGCTCTAGACGAAGAGACAAAGGACCGCATCAAATCTATAGATAACTCAGTCAGAGATAGCGATGCACAGCTTAAGTAAGCAGGAGGCAGCCTCGTTGTGACAGTGCAACACCACACGTTGTGCCACAACCCCACCACATGCGACCCAACACACGTAACCGTTTTGATGCATTGCCCGATGGAATGGACTCCCAGAATATAGATGAAATTATTGTGATTGTTGATTACAATGTCATCATCTTCAAATTAAATCAGCAAAAAGGGAGAATTCAACTGAAAATACTCGGTAAAACAGACTTGAAATCGACGAGGTCGAAGGCATAATCGAAAAGGGAAAGATACATTCTTCAAAACGAATTATACTACAAGTCGGAAGTAAAGACATGTCTCAGACGTCATCGACATGGAAAAGGTATAAAATCATGCTAATCAATTTCAAAAGCTCAAACGCAAACATCCATGTCATTGGCATCCTGCCCCATCCGAACCAAAGTAGATACAAGCTAATCAAGATGATTTCTCTAAATAATCGCCTAGAAACTTTCTGCAAAGCTCAGAAAATCCCTTTCTCTGATCATTGGGATACGATGATCAACCCAAAGTACTATAACTTCAACAGAATCACAAACAAGACTCATATACACGTATGGACTCGATACCCTCGAAAACATCCTTAAAAACATCGGCGCTGGTTTTGCCACCGTAAATAAACCAAAAAACGTACCCGATATCCAATCCACAACTCCGCCAGCACTGCCCGATGGAATGACCCAACAGTCACCACCCGTGCCAACACTAAATACACAACCAATACAAGAGCCCATCAAAACATCACTGCAGGTTCGAGCAAAAAAGTTCCTGTCTTCAATCCAGACCGAGTTAGAGGCAGTAGTCGCTGCTCCGTTAGTACAACCCGTGTACACGAAAACGACAGTTTTGACTCCGACACAAGGCCCCAAAATAGAAGCAGTAGAAGTAAAAAAAATCATGTTTATGTGACTGTATCCTCAAAGGTTACTATGTGAAAGCTAGAAGTCTCCGAGACAAAATCGACCAATTAGGTATCCTTGCAATGAGTGAAAGTATCGACATTATAGCAGTCACGGAATCATGGATGAAATTGAGCATCAGGCATTATTTAGGCAAATTTACTCTCCCCGGTTACTCACTATTTCACATAGATAAACAAGGCCGAGAGGGCGGAAGAGTGCTGTTTCTCGTGAAAAACACTCAGCAAATATTAGAAGTCACTGTTCCAAATAACAG
Source organism: Gammarus roeselii (assembly GCA_016164225.1). NCBI lineage: Eukaryota > Metazoa > Arthropoda > Malacostraca > Amphipoda > Gammaridae > Gammarus > Gammarus roeselii. The sequence goes on from SDVV010043245.1 coordinate 4,372, forward strand.
ACACGACATAGTATCAATCCAAGTAGTGGGTAAACATATAAAATGTCAAATCACTCTCGTCTATCTTCTACCAAAAAGCAAGGTTGATATCGATATCAACCTTGATATCGATCTTTACAACACCCTCGTCGATGTCGTCACAACACAACACAGTATTGTGCTAGGAGACTTCAATATCCCTGACATTGTTTGGGAAACAGACATATGCACTGCCACCGGCCAACGACTGATTGATTTTGTAGACGGCAAGTTCATGACCGAAATGGTGACAACACCTACAAGAGGTAGCAATATTCTTGATTTTCTCATTTAGTGCAACGTCGAAGTTGGCAAACCACTCTGATAGAGCTCGAGTTGAAAACGTGAAATAAACTGCCAAAATTCCCTAACTTTAGATTAGCTAACTTTGATGGCTTAAGAGAGTAAATAGCGTCGGCAAATATAACCCTAGGACATGATTTCGACCAATCGCTCGACAATTTCTTGATTGCACTTAACAATCTTGAATACGAGCATATCCCGCGCAAAAACAGGCAAACAGCAGTCAATCAGCCTAAATACAGGAAAGGAGAATTGCAGCACCTTCAGTCACGAAAGAGAGCAAAGCACTCGATAAAACAGAAGCATCCACATGACGACGTAGCAAAAAACTAATACAACATCAGCAGAAGAGATATAAAGAGGGCCCAGAAACGTAAGAAAAATTGTGAAAATGAAATTGCCGCCAATGCCAAAACTAATCCGAAACCATTTTTTAGTTATAATTCAAGCAAAAAAAATCAAGATCAGTAATTGGTCCTCTCGCGAACGTTGTTGGTGAGCTAGAAACGGACGACACCAAAATGAGTAACCTACCTAATGAGCACTTTTGTTCTTTATTTACGTTAGAGAATCAGGACATTCCTAACCCTGAGGATATCATAGCGGAAAGACAAATTGAAGCCCTCAGCACTATGAAATTTTCCCGCGCCGAAGTTATTAAATACATCGATAAATTGAAAGTCACAAAATCTCCAGGTCCAGACCAAGTTCATCCCAGAATTTTATAAAAGACTAGAAACGAAATTGCCGAACATTTATCAAATATTTTCACCCAATCTCTTACAAATAGCACCTGTCCCTCTAAATGGAAAGAAGCCAATGTTACCCCAATTTAAAAAAAAGGACACAACTGGTACCAGAAATTACCGTTGAATTAGTTTACCTCAGTCATTGGCAAATTGATGTAAAGTTTGATTATGTACAAAAATCACCTAATTCTTAGAATCAAACAAATTGATAGGAGACTCTCAGCATGGATTTAGACACAACCGTCCCTGTCTTACGAATCTGCTACTTTTTTCAAGAATATAATTGAAATCCACGAGACCAAATCCCCAATCGATATCATTTACCTTGACTTTCAAAAGACCTTTGATAAAGTCCCTCACAAGCGCCCAGTTAGTGAATTACACAGCATCGGCATTCGAGGCGAGCTTAACAACAGGATAAAATGCTGGCTTACGGACAGACGGCAGCGAGTTGTGCTTAACGGAGCTTTCTCTCCCTGGGGTGATGTTACAAGCGGCGTGCCTCAAGGATCCTCGTTAGGTCCAGTTCTCTTTACAATATTCATTAACGATCTCGATAACAATGAACTCTCAAGCATTAGCAAGTTTACAGACGATACTAAGATAGCAGGAAAAGTGCAAACTGAATTAGAGTGCCAGCAGATCCAACTAGACTTGAATAAAATTGTTTATTGGTCAGAAAAGTGGTAAATGAAATTTAATGTAGACAAATGTAAAGTTATGCACATATGTCCTCAAAACCGCAAGCACTAATGTTCAGTGTCAAGAAAGAAACTCATTCCTGTCACCGAAGAGAGAGACTTAGGTGTCATCATTAAAAACGACTTGAAAAGTAGCAAGCAATGCAACGATGCTGCCAAGAAAGGCAAGAAATGCTAGGTATAATATCCCGCACTATCTCGAACAAAAACCCACACAGTATGCTCAAGTTACACAATGCATTCGTTAGACCGCATCTCGAGTATTCCGTTCAATTCTAGTCTCCGTATCTTGGAAAGACATTAAATTAGAGAAGGTTCAATGCAGAGCTACCTAACTCATCCATTCGCTGCGGAATAAATCTAACGAAGACAGGCTACCTGTACTTAATCTTTATTCACTGAGAAACGTCGAGTCAGAGGTGACATGTTTGAAGTGTGGAAGATTATGAAGGGTAAGGGAAACGTCGAGCGAGTGAGCCTTTTCACTCTAGATACGAACGGAGTGACTATAGGAACAATGGATTCACAAACGTTGGGAAACGTTTTTCACACGACATCGCACGCAGTTTCTTCACGTATAGAGTTGTCAAAGAATGGAATAAACTTTCAGCGGAGGTTGCAAACAGCAATACAATCGAAGCGTTCAAGTCGCGGCTCGACAAATTCTACATAAATCGCAGATAAATGGCTAAACCGTTCCCTTTCTTGAAGTTATAAAAACAGAAAAGGCAAATGGAACTCTCTTAGACATTCTAGTTCAGAACTAATCCCCTTGCTATCAAAAGGCAACCTGGTTTGGGCCAATAGTCCTGCTGTTGTCTTCCTACACTTGTAAACACTTTCAAACAAGGGGCTGGATCATTTGTGCAACAGCTGATAAAACCCACGTCTCCACCTAGGTGATTTCATTTAAGTAACAGTCGCTAAAACGCACATCTTCCAGAAGGTGACTAAACACAGATATCCCACAAAGTGACTGTTCACACGTGTACCATCTACTTAAAAGCAGATCTTCCACAATGTGACTCGATTTTCTTGTACCACACTCTAGAGGCAGGCAGCTGGTTGCTGATTGCCATTGACTTAATTCACTAGGAAATCATCAGACCGCTTCAGAAGCTGCACATGGATATTCACAGAAGCATTGCTGCTAGAACACTTGGTGGCACCTCTCGTAGCTGCGAAGTGCAGTGAACATGGAAAAATAAGGAAAATGGCAGAGACCCTTGTCTTAAATGAATGCTTATTGTTGACTCATGGCACACTAACTAAACTTAACCCTATCCGACCGATTATGTTCTGCGTCCATGTAAGCCACCTTCACCAAGTGGTATTCCGAGTTGATGTGAAGTCAAATGGCATGCGATCTCGTTAAATTAGAGACCAGCAAGCTACGCTATTAGAACCTTCTGTGAAATCAAGTAATCGAGTGGACATTTGAGAGCGGAGTGCTGGTGGAATAATTATAACAAAGAGCAGTTATGAGTGGGCATTTCAGAGGGGAATGTTGGTGGAATAGTCATTACAAAGCGCAGTTATGAGTGGGCATTTGAGAGGAGAATGTTGGTGGAATAAGGATAACAAAGGGCAGTTAGGAAGACAAATACTCTGCAGTGCTTCAAGACTGTATCTTCACAGGAGGTGTATGAAGGCATTCATAACTGCCATATGAAAAAATAAATAAACCATGTACACCTAGTGCGCGCAGACTAGACGATTACCTTGGTAGAAAAAGCGATCTAGTAGATTGAAAGCACTGAAATTCCACCCTCGTTGGTCCAGCCAAAGACGTCGGTTAAAAAACGTACATTTCCAAAGACAAGCGCTGAATGTTTCGTATAAATACAGACTTGTTTCGCGAATTTACAGCTGCTCATCGTCGCTGAAACTATAGTGCAGCTCGAACAATGAGATAGTTACAATCGAGCTCACCGCGCGTTGAAGCCTTTTATCGTGCAATAAACGGACGGAATAGCAGCCTGCTCGAGGCGCCCCGATAATTCACAGTAACCCATCTGCTGTCAGCACAGCAGGTGACCGGATACACGCCGGCGGAGACACTACGGTCTACCATCACCAGAAACTTGTGAGGAGAGAACTCCTTAAAATGAACTAATGAAAATGAGTTCAGAAGTATCGACATATCTTGGGAAAATTGGTAGATCTATAATGCTTGCGAATGATTTCCATAACACACGTAACGCTTACAAACAATAAGCAGAAATTCAATTGTATGAACAATATTTGCAAATTATTCAAGAGGAATTATAAATCGCTACCCTAGCCGGTTTAATTTTGTTTTATGGAATTAGAAGATCATTAACTCAGTACAAATAATTATTAATATTTTAGCAATGAAGCTTTCGCAAATAATCTGCCCCAACAACGCCCTTATTCCCGTCAGTTTGATTAGTGCACCTATAGGCGTACATCCTTCAGACTCACTGTGCCATAACTGTTACACAACGTCGACTGTGATGACTTATCTCGTCTACTCTAGAGCAGAGCCTAAACCTGGAATTGTACCAAGAAAAATGACCAGCACGGGTTGAATTAAACCCGCGTTCATTGGCTCAGATCTAATTGGGGCGCAGGGATGTTGCTAATTAACTAAGGTGAATAATTGATGATCAGGCCGGAAGCCCTTAGACTACATTTCCCGCATTAATTTCGACATGTACTCAGCAACGCAGTGCCGTGCGAGGCTTAGAAGCAGTAATGGCACAAAATCTGTCGAACCGTCATTTCAAACTATTTGCTACACCACGTCGTTACAGAGGAAGCAGTTACAGATGCTTTGCAGCGAAGTCTAGCGTATCGAACTATGGGAGGTTTAAAGATCTAAATTCAAAGTGCCGAAAGCCAAATCATTGTTGAAATAAGACCTTAAAGCCAAATTATCACGCAAACGCTGAATATAAAATATCAAAGTAGAGAAGGCAAATGAATCGGAAGCCAAAATACAGGATCAAATTTCATGGCAAAAGTATCAAAGACGATAACCCAAGAGGCGTACAGGATATAAAGGATACGTTTTGAAGGCCAAAGTATCGCAGAGCAGCATATTGCAACACAAAATAAATAGACATTTGGGAGTGGAAAGCACTGGCGCACTTACTCCTGCTGCCGAAACCGCCTATTGTTCCTAATCAGTTTATTCCAACATTGTTGTTATGAAGGCTTGCATATATTGAGCGCTTGGTGATCGCCTCATCTCAACGGCGGCTTCATCATTTAAGGTGCACATTTATGGTGCATCAACAACGGTGCTACTTTTTATCGGTATCGAGTTAGCAAGTGGGAAAAATGTTTTGACTAAGTACAAAACGAAGTTAAAACGAGAATATTTACAAACAGAAAACTGTAAAGCTCGACTTCTGAACTGCATTAATCATTTACCAAATACCAATCCCCTCGCATGATTTACACGGCTTTGAAAATATGAACGGCGACGTGCACTGTTCTCAAAGGCCGTGTTCAATGGGCAATATATCAGATGTCCACGGCTCTATAAGCTAGCCAGGCACCACCGATCACGGTATAAGCAATTAAGTCTTATAATACAAGATATATTGCACGAGACGCTTTCTTCGGAGATAAGGCGCCGTGCACTCGATGGGAAGTTACGGACGCAATAAACGCTACAGGATGACGCACGTTTTTTTTTTATAAACGTTCGTGTACTCGAAAATCTTTGGCCGTAGTGACTCTGGAAACAAAATGCAATATCTAAATCGGAACATAGCTTAGATGACAGAGCAACATGTAGATTCAGAGACATCAAAGACTTGCATCATAATCTCGTTTCTGAAAAGCTGATCAGGGTCACGACCAAAAAATAGTGATAAACCAAAAATTTTCTCAATGAAGCAAGACTTGATTAGCTTGTGAAGGACAATACCTCTAACGGACCGACACCATCCCCCTTCTTCCAACAATACTGATACAACTGTTCAGCCCTCCAGCACAACAGTTCAGCCCTCCAGCACAACAATTCAGCCCTCCAGCACAACAGTTCAGCCCTCCAGCACAACAATTCAGCCCTCCAGCACAACAGTTCAGCCCTCCAGCACAACAGTTCAGCCCTCCAGCACAACAGTTCAGCCCTCCAGCACAACAGTTCAGC
>SDVV010043246.1:0-10267 GCA_016164225.1 Gammarus roeselii
TGAGAGCTCTCAGGTGCGTCTAGTGAGCGTTGAGAGAGAGAATATAGAGAGAGACATGTGCGAACAAGAGTGAAAGCTCTCAGGTGCGTCTAGTGAGCGTTGACAGAGAAAATAGAGAGAGACATGTGCGAACATGAGTGAAAACTCTCAGGTGCGTCTATCGAGCGTTGAGAGCGAAATATATTTGAAAATAGTGTTTTGAGTGCCCTACAAAATTTATAAATAGTGCTTTTTAAAAGCGATCAGCAGCGAAGTTTTAGATGAAGTTTTGCTAACTAAATCGTTAAAATGGCCAGGTGAAATTACTGCCAAGGTTTTATCATGTAGATGAACACAATCTTTGGAAATATTCTATTGTCCAATATGAAGTGAATGATTAGATTGTAAACATCGCAATGTTCATCATCAACAAGAACACATCCAAGTATAAACCGTAGTCAGAAGAGCCACAGCTTAGAAGAGCTAAATAGAACCAAGAACAGACTGTATCCAAGCAGCAGTTTTGATTGGAAACGAGACAACAAAGGAACAACTAAACTGTCTCTCAGACTATCAGCCGATACTTGACCGTCACTCCGGAGCAATATTGTCTCCTTGATAACAATTACACGCCGACCTCTGACTGTTTCTTTTCTTCCTCGAAAGAGGGAGAGTGGGGGAGAAATGGCGTCCTTTGTTTTAGAGTTCCTCTGGATGTCGTCAGAGGGCGCTTACTCTGGAGAGCTTGGCAAACATCCAAGTTGGATCTCCAATAAAAGACGCACTCCAGGCCTATGACATCCTCGATAGGCTTGGGCTAGGTTGGGTTAGAAATGTTGTTGGTTGAGATAAGACGTACTTGATTAGTACTAGAAGAAGATATTCAGGTTCACTTGTTTCTGCACTATTCTGACTGAGCATTTGCAGTATCCTGACTGAACATCTGCAGTATCCTGATTGGACCTCTGCTGTATCCTTACTAAACATCTGCAGTATCCTGATTGGACATCTGTAGTATTCTGATTAGACATCTGCACTATCCTGATTGGACATCTGCAGTATTCTGATTAGACATCTGCACTATCCTGACTGGACATCTGCAGTATCCTTACTGGGCATCAGCGGCAAAAGATCACGATGAGCACCACAACGAGTGGCTCATCGTGATGCCTAACACGTGGCCGCATCCTCACCTTCGTCTACTACCCTACGCGAATAGTTGGATCCAATTACTTTCGTCTACTACCCTACGCGAATAGTGTGATCCAATTACCTTCGTCTACTACCCTACACGAATAGTTGGATCCAATTACCTCCGTCTACTACCCTACGCGAATTGTTGGATCTAATTACCTTCGTCTACTACCCTACGCGAATAGTTGGATCCAATTACTTTCGTCTACTACCCTACCCGAATAGTGGGATCCAATTACCTTCGTCTACTACCCTATGCGAATAGTTGGATCCAATAACCTTCGTTTACTACACTACGCGAACAGTTGGATCCAATTACCTTCGTCTACTACCCTACGCGAATAGTTGGATCCAATTACCTTCGTCTACTATCCTACGCGAATTGTTGGATCTAATTACCTTCGTCTACTACCCTACGCGAATAGTTGGATCCAATTACTTTCGTCTACTACCCTACCCGAATAGTTAGATCCAATTACATTCGACCACTACCCTACGCGAATAGTTGGATACAATAACCTTCGTCTTCTACCCTACGCGAATAGTTAGATCCAATTACCTTCGTCTACCACCCTACGCGAATAGTTGGAACCGACACCGCTGAACCTCGAGAGGAGCGTCTACATCTGAATATATGTCATGTTAACTGTGTAATTAGTTTCATGTTTTGTGATTCGTGTACAAAACACTGCTTGAGGAAATGTGATATGTAATTCCATGTGTGAAATCTCTGCTTCATATTCTTTATTACAGGTCGGTGTAAACAGTATATTGTCATAATTACTTAAATGACAGTCAGTTGGCATAAGTAAGTTTACTTATTCCTATAGAAATCATTAGTTGAGCAATTGAGAATCGAGAGAGTCCCCCAGCAATATCCATTGATTGCCGAGATGCAATGGTGAATAAATTTACCACCCATACTTATAAGCTAATTTACATTTTTGTATCAATGCTGCCTACCTAACAGTTTACACTAACGGATCCTGCGACATATCAATTGATTTGTGAAATATCAGGACTATTTCAACCTGTCTTTAAGCCTGACGAACTCAAAATCCTTAAATCTTAAAATTGTGCTGCCTCATTCACGCCTCAATGACGCTCAGAGCGAATCGTGTGAACACTTTCTATGGGAACTGTTCCATAAAAAAACTGTAAATGATCGCTGGTAGGGGAAAGACTCAACTAAGTTTACGCCTAGAACATCGGCATTAAGTCATGATCAAATTTAAAAAAAAAGTCGTCGGTCAACAACGGACAGAAAATGCTGTGAATAATTACCCCAGCATCAATGAAAACAGGAATACACATTCAGGGGAGAATTTCTCTATGCAAATCGACTTGGAACCAGCATTCAATTTAAATGGAAGTGACCACGTCGTCCTGACGCTATTTTTCTGGGCAAACGCAGACATCGTGGAACAGGATACCTGTTCTATATCGTTTTCGAAATTACTTTATTCAGATTTTCTCCTAAAAATCATGCAAAGCACATGGAAATGTTCCTAGATTTAGAATCTTGCATGAACATTGAACTGGATGAAAAATGTCCTGGACTCATCACACCTCCATCTTGGACTCATCACTCCTCCATCTTAGACTCATCGCACCTCCATCTTGGACTCATCGCACCTCCATCTTGGACTCATCACACCTCCATCTTGGACTCATCGCACCTCCATCTTGGACTCATCGCAGCTCCATCTTGGACTCATCACACCTCCATCTTGGACTCATCGCACCTCCATCTTGGACTCATCGCACCTCCATCTCCGACTCATCGCACCTCCATCTTCGACTCATCGCACCTCCATCTTGGACTCATCACACCTCCATCTTGGACTCATCGCACCTCCATCTTGGACTCATCGCACCTCCATCTTGGACTCATCACACCTCCATCTTGGACTCATCGCACCTCCATCTTGGACTCATCGCACCTCCATCTTGGATTCATCGCACCTCCATCTTGGACTCATCACACCTCCATCTTGGACTCATCGCACCTTATCTTGGACTCATCGCACCTCCATCTTGGACTCATCGCACCTCCATCTTGGACTCATCGCACCTCCATCTTGGACTCATCGCACCTCCGTCATGGACTCATCACACCTCTATGCCAAGATCGGAGAAGATAGAGAGAAATGGTGGGTCTTCACGTATTATTATGAGTTTTAATTTTATTTATTTAATTCAATAATTCATGAGAAATCACGTCGATATCGCAAACAGTCTCGGGCAGCTTGAAATATTTATGCTTCGGAACCAAAAATAAATTAACATCCAATTTTCCACCCAACGAGTATTGCGATCGACACCGTCGTTCAAAAGATTACTGTTTCACTACATATTATTGATTTAAAGCAGCTTTACTCATCACCACAGTACGGCAGGTAACGTTATAGTTAACCTTTCCATTGGTAAGACAAATCTTATTTCAACCTGAGTTCCAATATTTCGTATGATGTTGACTGCACGATATGCAAATCAGTAATGTTTATATAAAATCATATTACAACTTCAACCCTGCAACATAGCATTGCATTTATTTGAACGGTTTTCGAAGAAGAAATACCATGATAATATTTTCTTTGCCAAACTACAAGCTTAGATAATTAGAAAAGACCTCAATGTGACAATATATTCTTTTGTTGCTGTGCCTGTCACATCTCCGTCCCTGTCCCTGTCCCCGTGTCCCTGTCCCTGTCCCTGTCTGTCGCTGCCTGTCTGTGTAAGTCTGTATACGTCTGTCTTATCTGACTGATTTTGCCCCACTCGTCTCTTCTCCGTCCGTCTGTCTCTGTCCCTGTTACGTCTCCGTCCTTTACGTCTCCCTCCTTGTCTATCTCTGCCTGCCTGTGTATATGGCACTGTCTCCCCTATCCTTGCCGTCCGTCAGTATCTGTCCCCGCCACGTCTCCGTCATTGTCTGCTCCTGCCTGTCCATGTGTAAATCTGTACCTGTCAGTCTTTTCTGACAGACTCTGGCCGATCCTGTTTGTCTCCTCTCCGTCCCTGTCTATCTCTGCCTGTCGGAGTATATCTGTCTCTATCTTCCCCAACTTTGTCCGCCTCTGTACAACTCTTCCTAACCCTCCGTCGATCTCCGTCTCCGTCCGTCTATCTCTGTCCCCGTCACGTCTTCGTTCCTTTCTGCCTTTCTCTGTCTGCGTGTATCAGTCTCTGTCTTCTCCATCCATTCTCTACCGAAACTGAAAATGAAGGTCTCACCGAGTACAAGACAATCGAAACTTAAAATAACGATCATACCGAGTAGAAGGCAATTAAGAGGTCGAAACTTGGGGGTGAAAAATTGCAAGAACCGCCAGCGGACGTCACGTCTTCAGAGAAGGAAAGTGACGTCACTTCCACCACATGCGAATCGGACAGTGCTCCCCGATCAGGTCCGCCCCACCACTATAGCAGAAGCTCAGACCAAGCACAATCAATAGGAGAATGTGCAGGGCCATAAAACAATGGAAGACCCCCATAAGTTACTAGGCCCCCAAAAAGTTACAAGGCCTCGGCGCAATGAAGCACCTACAAAATCAGGCCCAAGCGCAATGAAGCACATGTGCTTCTCCTGCAAAACGCTGAAGTGGTGCACTGATTACTAAGAGGCCTCCAAATCGGAATTTAGCGTGAACAGCATCTGCAAATTCTGCCACTCTGAGAGGCAAAATGAAGTTTTGAAGAGAGAAAGTGAGAACCTGAAAAGAGAACTCCAATCCCTACAGAGACAACTGGAGGACTTCAAAGAGACACTGCAGCAGAACATCGTCACCGACCGCTTCAAATTGGAAGACCTTATTGAAAGCTCCCATGCACACCAAACCAGGATAAGGGATCTCGAAAAGCAAAACGAGGAACTTCGCACCAAATATGCCTTGACGCAATTTGAAAAAGCTGCGGAGACCGCACCCGCACCAAAAGCTGCGGAGACACAACCCGCACCAAAAGCTGCGGAGACCACACCCGCATCAAACGAAGCCACTAGCCGGAATGATCGCCAGACCTAGACCGAACCTCCCCGGAAAGGAAGAGACACAGCAAAGGATTTCTTCCTCCGCGAAAATACCCTACCAGCTCCTCAAGAAAGTGCGTCCCCAGCGGAACTAAACAAGCAAAGACCTCAAAGCGGACCAGTCTGCTGGACATCCTCCACTAGTAAACCCCACTGGGACCGCCGGGGACACGCAAGACAGGTTGGGGGCTCCAATTTCAACATAATACACAGCAGACAACAACACCCTAGTGGATGAACAACACCTGGAGCAACAACAACAACAACACCTCCAACGATACCAGAAACCGAGTAAACTTAGAGAGAAACGGAAACGACCCGTCAGGTTTCAGTGTCATCACAAACAGAACTAGGGCCCCACAAGCAGCAGAACCTTGACTGTCACGTCCAACCAGGAACAGGTACAAAGCGCTCGGTGAGTCCAGCGCCTAAACCACTACGCCCCAACCAAATTCAAACCCCAATGAGCTCACCAACAACCTGGTTGGGGACACAATAGTGCAGAGACTTGACACTCTTTCACGAAGCCAAATCCACTGATCCGGATCTCGGAATCGATCCCAGGTGCTGGCCTCTCCCGCATTACAAAAGCTGTGTCTAACATGACCTTAGACAACGCAGCTCGCTCATTGTGCTAGCAGGAAGGAAAGACCTCTTTCTACGGAAAGGTCAAACCGGCCTCACTGAGCTCTTCATGAAAAACTCTACGGCTTCGATAAACACGGTAAAATAGGAAAGCAACATGAGTATTATTGTTGGCCTTCTCCCTCGCCTCAAGCTCAGCAGGGAGGCACACAGCAAAGCCATAGCCCTGATCAGAGCTCCCTTTCGAAACAAAAGGGAGCTCTTCACGAGGAACGGAATAAACCTCAACGCCACAGGACCTCACAAACTTGGAAACCTGCTAAACTCAAGATTGTACAAGAATCTTGAGCAGCCTGCTGAGCAAAGAATAAATAACAATACAAAAACACACACACCCACATCACCCCTACCTACACAACCCAACTAGGAGACAACCCCCACACACCACACAAGAAAAAGGCAGAGAAAGAAGAGGAAGAAAAAACCCAACAGTGGCAACACAAACGATAGCGTCCTCATTAGTGTTGCCGACTCCCCAGACATGGAGATCGAACCTGAGACCTCCAGCGCAGAAACCGGGATCCCGACGCTCCCAGAAAACTCCGCGGAGGCCGCCATCACCACACTAGTCACACCCGAACTGGAGCTAGAGCTCTAGCTCTATCTCCAGTTCAAGCTCTAGCTCTAGCTCGAGCGACAACGACCGCAGCAGCAGGAGCGAAGACAAGTCCGACACTGAGATCTCCGACTCCGAGGCGGTAGCCCTGGCTGGAGAGATCTCACCCAAAGAAACAATCGTCCCACCGGAGGAAACTCCATTCGATAGGAACGGGTCTACCCCAACTGACTCGACAAATGAAAACGAGTCAGACGCCTGGAAAGCGGGAGTGATGGAAAGTGGCATGACCAGGAACCTCAACCACCCCAACCAAACCCCAGAAGAAACGATGAAGAACCGCTACTACCGCAACAGGGAAACGAGAGCTCATCTGTAGAGCTGAAAATAACGTAGATGGCCTCCGGATGCTGCTTTTGAACGCTAGTTCGATCAGGAACAAACAAGCAAAATTCCGCTGCCATGTTGCCTTAGAGATGCCTGACATGATAGGCATCACGGAGACATGGATCCGATTAGAAGGAAATGACTTTGAAGATGAGTTTAAACTTGAAGGATACAATTTCTTCACAAGAGACCGTCTCGCCGGACGGGGAGGAGGCGTCGCAATCTATGTGCGAAATCATCCCAGAGCACCCACCGCACCATGGACACCCCACACGAGGTCATAGGTGTGGAAGTCGAGGGCACAGCCAGAACGGTACACGTGCTTCTTTTGTACTAGTCACCTCACCAAACAGTAGATATCGACCAATCCCTCTTCGAGCTCCTCATACAGCTCATCCGAAACAGGGTAGCAGTGATCATGCGGGACTTTAACTGCAACGTTGCCTGCGAAAACCTAACGGCAGACGTTGAGGGGAACAGGTTGGTCGACTTCGCCTACGACAACTTTCTGGAACAGCTAGTCGAGAAACCCACCAGAGGAAACAGCCTCCTAGACTTGATATTTGCTACGGAATAAAACCTGGTTACCCAGGTTACTATAGGGGAACCCCTGGGCATCAGCGACCACAATATGGTCTGGTGCCTCATCCACGTGCCAACAAACCTAGAAATCCCTAACGCTAAACAAGGTCTCAACTTTCGACGAGCAGACTTCGTTAAGTTTCAATGGGAACTTGGCAACATCCAGCTAACCAGACTGGAAACAGTTGAAGCATCATGGATGAATTTCAAAACCAAATTTTTGGACATCCAGGCAAGCTGCATCCCAAGCAAGGATGTACGAGCTAAACAGAAGCCAAATTCGAAATGGTTCAATAGAGGGATCCAAGTTGCCATAGTTGCAAGAGATCGAGCACACCTGCCTCTCAAGAAGATCCCATCAGCACGACTGTGGAATGAGCACAGAAAACTAGGTAGGGTAGTGAAAAGGCGCATGCCTTTTCACTACCCGCATGCACTAGCCGCATGCAAGCGCAACCCGAAAGAGTTCTTCAGCCAGGTAAATAGCAGGAAACCTATCAGGGCTTCCATCGATTCACTCATCACGGACCAAGGAAACCTGACCACCTCAAATTCGGAAATAGCGAGGTACTAAACCACTACTTCGTTAGCGTGTTCACCGAAGAGAGTGAAGATGCAATCCTGCAACCTCCCATTAGGTACCGGGGGATGCATCCCTTATAGGACATCCAATGCACGACCGCAGAGATAATTGCCAAAATCAAGAAGCTGAAAGCCATCAAATCTGCAGGCTCCGATGGGTTCCTCCCGAGAGTAATTAAGGCTGTCTCGGATGAAATCGCCCATCATCTACTGGTGGTTATCAACCAATCTCTAAAAGAGGGGGCGGTTCCCGAAGACATGAAGATAGCCGACGTCACTCCTGTCTAAAGAAAGAGCCGAAAAACCTCCCGAAAAACTACAGGCCCATCAACCTGACATCGGTCGTGGGTAAAATGTTAGAGTCCTTCATAGCAGACCATATAGTTAACCACCTAGAGACAAATAACCTACTGAAGAACAGTCAGCCCGGTTCCCAATGTAGAAGATCATGCCTGACCAACCTTCTATAATTCTTCCACCACATGATCTCTATCTACGACGACTCGAGGGCTATAAACATCTTGTCTCATGACTTCAAGAAGGCATTTGATAAGGTCCCTCACAAGAGACTTCTCACTAAAGTGAGAGCTTTTGGAGTCGTGGGCAGAACCTTGGAATATATTGAGCACTGGCTCTCATACAGGAGACAGCGAGTGGTGATCAACGGTGAAAGCTCATCGTGGGCTCCTGTCAAGAGCGGAGTCCCCCAAGGATCAGTCCTGGACCCACTCTTGTTCTTCATCTATATCAACGACCTAGATACAGGCCTCGTTAGCAAATATCTAAGTGTGCTAATGACACGAAACTTGGAGCAAACGCAGCAAACCCACAGCTGTCGAGCACCTGCAACAAGACTTCGATAAAATCGGGAAGGGTCTGCGACACGCAAATGCCATTCAACACGGAAAAGTGCACCGTCATGCACATCGGTAGAGCAAACGGATCTGCAAACTACTCCCAATTGGGTAGCCAGATCCCGAACACCAACTAAAAAAAAGACCTAGGAGTCTACATCAGCGCGAACCTGAAGTTCTCCAGGCAGTGTATAGAAGTAGGAAAAAAGGCAAACAAAGTCCTCGGATACATCGGGAGGCAGTTCAAGTACCGAGACTAGGGAATTATTCTAACCTTGTACACTACCCTAGTCAAACCACTACTAGAATACACTGTCTGGTTTTGGCTCCATCCTCGTCCAAGACATTGAGAGACTAGAAAGGGTTCAAGCTAAGGCAACCAATATGATCACATCCATTAGGCACAAAGGGTACCAGAGAAGACTATGAGAACTAAAACTCTTCACCCTAGAGAAGCGTAGACTTTGAGGACAACTCATCGATACCTTTAAAATCATGAAAGGTTTCAACAACATAGAGCACAGAAATCTCTTCACGTTAAATAACAATCCTACCAGGAACCATGGGTTGAAACTCCAAACAAAGAGATTTAGCACCCGACCCTGCGGTGACCTGATGGCCTACAGAATCGTCAACGTCTGGAATAGACTTCCGCCAACAGTGATCGTGATCGAACCAGTGGACACGTTCAAGCGTTGGCTGGACCGAATCCTCCACGATCTCAACTACTAGCCACAGAGCCAATTAGTAGACAGTTTGGGGAGCTGGGGGTGGAGGCGGTCTTTCCAAATCTGGCAGGCTGAGAGAGCTTGCGCTGTGTAGCTCCCAACACTTCCATTCGCATTCTAAAACCTGTCACTTGAATAGTAAGGAGATAGCACTTGGGCGCAATGACTGAGGGAGACGCAGCCATGAGCAGAGCATGGCAGTCAAACAGAGCTCAACCTGTGCAGTCCCAAAAATGTCAGAATTCATAGTTACGTCCACCACACCACACACAACACAGTAGATGGATTATACAATAGATCTAGATAGGTCAGGCTCTGCGCCCGCCCGAAAGAAGCTTGCCACCTCCCCGTGGTGAGAGAGGCTAAGCTGTATCGCCTCACGATACAGTGAACCAAGAGCCAGCGCAGTGTAACAGGAGAAAGTCCTGCCCCAATACACCGGTCTCTGGTAGGGAAAGAACAGCCGATGCTATGGCCTCTCGCCACACTGCTCCCCACCCCCAACAATAGGGTGAGGGGGAGAGATGAGATCCCGGGACGGTTACTGTACCAAAGGGATGCTCCGCAGCGCACAAAAGCCTCTTCGGGGTCTGTGTGACTGGATAAAGACTACACACGGTGAGTCCCCCCTTGGGGGACTCCGGGAGGTTCATTTTATTGCAAATTGAAGGATGGGCAGAGATTGCCTCTTTGAATCTCTAGTTCCTTGTAACTCCTTGTAACTCTCTCT
>SDVV010043247.1:0-10267 GCA_016164225.1 Gammarus roeselii
ATATATGTGTGTGTGTATACATATATAAATGTACTAAATAAAAAAATCAATTGCTATTTCGTTGCTGTTCTTGGGTTGCCCTTACTTGTAATTTTCTATTAGCCGAGCGTCGTCTGTCTGATTTCACCCAACGGCCTCTATTTATTTGAGGTCGTCTGAAGTAGGCTCACATAAACTTCCTTGTAAGTCGACCTTCACCTTGCAACGATGAGATAAACAAAGCACTCTGACGGAAAGGTGTACTGTACATCTTCATAACTGCTGATCAATTTCAATCATTATACTAATGGTATAACAACAAAAAAAACACTCACGTATAACAAGTGACTACAAGAAATTTGGCAGCTTGCAACTCATATATAAAGTGGAAGAAATCTCACACTCAGTACTTGTCGGCGGACGAAGCGAAATTCACCCGTTAGGACCTCATCGACCCAAACATGCTGCAGTTGATAAACTCATTTTAAGACTATCAGGTCGAAATCAGCAAGGAGAAAAGTAGACAAAGTAGAAAAAAATATTATTTGGATAATATATTTTTCTCAGATATGGGAATAAATTTTGCATTTGTTTTTTTGGAAATCCGAACAGCTTTACTTTGTTTTTTTTTCGGAAATCTCAAGAGCTCGATTTTGATTTTTTGGAATCCAAAAAGCTTCATTTTGTTTTTTGGAGACCCAAACAGCCAAACTTGAGAGCGTTTCCCCCCATCGAGAGTCTGCCCGACGACCGGCTTTACAGTGCAGAGAAATGATCAGTACCCAGCTACATGTGGAATTGGACTCCAGCCACCGGTGTAGTAAACCACGCTTATCAATTCGTCGAACACTAAAACATTGTAACGAATCTATATGCTGTCGTTGGGTAAAGGTTCCCATGATCCCATTCGCATTGTTATATGGCGGTTTCTAAAAGCACGTGTTTCGTCGCCGTGTGTCGTCGTGACTGAAGATGGAGCCATGACTGTTTATTCTGAGGGCCATTGGACGTTCAGGCTAATTATATAATTAGAAGTCAGTGTGTTTTATACACAAGGAGCACAAGGACTCCTAACTCATTCAAAAAGGATGGTCAAACGTCGGAATGTAAGTCCTTCACAACCAACGACCCTATAGGAGGGAGAAATAAGGGTTTGTTGTTATTATAACAGTGACTGTTGAACCCTGACGATGCACGATAATTACGACAGATAAAATGGTCTTCAAAGGAACAGTCACACTGTCGAGAGCCCGTCATGCTGTCCAGAGCCCGTCATGCTGTTGAGAGCCCGTCATGCTGTCGAGAGGCCGCCGTGCTGTCGAGAGCCCGTCATGCTGTCGAGAGCCCGTCATGCTGTCGAGAGCCCGTCATGCTGTCGAAAGCCCGTCATGCTGCCGAAAGCCCGTCATGCTGCCGAAAGCCCGTGAGGTAGTCGAGAGGCCACCATGATATAGAAAGGCCGTCATGCTGTTGAGAGCCCGTCATGCTGTCGAGAGCTCGTCATGCTGTCGAGAGCCCGTCATGCTGTTGACAGCCCGTCATGCTGTCGAGAGCAAACGCTCCATACAAACAATCGTGAAGGACATTATCAAAGAATTACTATTTAAAGAGTGTATAATTGAACAAACTAAATCCTTCAATAAGAGGCATTCTGAGCATTAATCTTTCAATACCTCATACCAGCGTTTGATGAAGTGACGATCTTGTCAAAACACTCGTGGAAAGCGTTGACGACCAATAAGCGACCCCTTACAAGTGCCCCACTTCGCGAAGCAACGGTAAGAAAACATTTATAAACATTTGGTGTGCGATTCTGACAGATCAAGCCTTGTTCTTAACAATAAATAAGAAACATCACAGCGTGCTTGTATGAATAACTAACATATTCTGAGATGTTTTTTCCTAACAAATATAATCAAAGGTTGGATAATTAAACTTTATAGAGGCACTTGAAGCTGAACCCCTGCAGAAAGGGCACCTGAGGCAAGGGCACCTGAGGCAAAGGCATCCGAGGCAAGGGCACCTGAGGCAAGGGCACCTGAGGCAAAGGCATCTGATGCAAGGGCACCTGAGGCAAGGGCACCTGAGCCAGAGACCCCTGAATTAGCTTTCTTCTCTGTTTCCCGTGGTTGTCATGTGAAGCCCATCACCGTCGTCCACGAGATACCACCAACGGCCGCTGCAGGTGTGAGAGTGCCACCTGGCTGAGGTTGTGCTGTGCAGTCAGTCTCAGGATGTTGACTGCAGAGACTGTTAGAGGGTAGCAAGGGTGACGAGGTGTACCCTGTGATCGGACCTTTGCGCAATAGCAAAACAAAAGACTACACAAAGACGCGCCGGCTCCTGCTCTTAGAATTCTTCCTTTGATTTCATTTCGCTCACAAAGTAGCAGCAACGGTTACACTATTAAACGGGAAATAATCTCACCAAGATACGACGTCATCTTTCATATGACAGACTATTTTTTTGTTTCAATGATAAGATAACATGAATGCAAATAAAGATTCATTATTTATTTAATAACCTTAAGATCATCTCTCACGGAGGCCTCTGAGGGAGAAATCCAAACCCCTTTGCCTGCGGGTGATGGTGTCGTTTATTGACAATGGCAACACCTCATCAGACGGTTCTGACTCCTCTCCAGTAGAGCTGTTTCCCCGCTGACAGCAAATGGCAACACGATGTAAACAAAACCTGATGAGCTGACGGGTTCCAACTAAGTTTCGATGCTTGATACACAAAAACATCCACGATCGGGTCTTTGTTTATATTATATCGGCCTCTCGGTGCCATCGGGGAAACAGCTCTAAAGTACTTATGCTAGCTACGTCGGCCTCTCGGTGTCATCGGGGAAACAGCTCTAAAGTACTTATGCTAGCTATGTCGGCCTCTCGGTGTCATCGGGGAAACAGCTGGAAAGTACTTATGCTACCTATGTCGGCCTCTCGTTGTCAGCGGGGAAACAGCTCTAAAGTACTTATGCTACCTATGTCGGCCTCTCGGTGTCAGCGGGGAAACAGCTCTAAAGTACCTGTGCTAGCTATGTCGGCCTCTCGGTGTCAGCGGGGAAACAGCTCTAAAGTACTTATGCTAGCAATGTCAGCCTCTCGGTATCAGCGGGGAAACAGCTCTAAAGTACTTTAGCTACCTATGTCAGCCTCTCGGTGTCAGCGGGGAAACAGCTCTAAAGTACTTTTGCTGCCTATGTCGGCCTCTCGGTGTCAGGGGGGAAACTGCTCTAAAATACTTATGCTAGCTTTGTTGGCCTCTCGGTGTCAGCGGGGAAACAGCTCTAAAGTACTTATGCTACCTATGTCGGCCTCCCGGTGTCAGCGGGGAAACAGCTCTAAAGTACTTACGCTACCCATGTCGGCCTCGCGGTGTCAGCGGGGAAACAGCTCTAAAGTACTTATTCTACCTAAGTCGGCCTCTCGGTGTCATAGGGGAAACAGATCTAAAGTACTTATGCTACCTATGTCGGTCTCGGTGTCAGCGGGAAAACAGCTCTAAAGTACTCATGCTAGCTATGTCGGCCTCTCGGTGTCAGCGGGGAAACAGCTCTAAAGTACCTGTGCTAGCTATGTCGGCCTCTCGGTGTCAGCGGGGAAACAGCTCTAAAGTACTTATGCTAACAATGTCAGCCTCTCGGTATCAGCGGGGAAACAGCTCTAAAGTACTTTAGCTACCTATGTCAGCCTCTCGGTGTCAGCGGGGAAACAGCTCTAAAGTACTTTTGCTGCCTATGTCGGTCTCTCGGTGTCAGGGGGGAAACTGCTCTAAAATACTTATGCTAGCTTTGTTGGCCTCTCGGTGTCAGCGGGGAAACAGCTCTAAAATACTTATGCTACCTATGTCGGCCTCCCGGTGTCAGCGGGGAAACAGCTCTAAAGTACTTACGCTACCCATGTCGGCCTCGCGGTGTCAGCGGGGAAACAGCTCTAAAGTACTTACGCTACCCATGTCGGCCTCGCGGTGTCAGCGGGGAAACAGATCTAAAGTACTTATGCTAGCTATGTCGGCCTCTCGCTGTCAGCGGGGAAACAGCTGTGAAGTACTTATGCTAACTATGTCGGCCTCTCGGTGTCATTGGGGAAACAGCTCCGAAGTACTTATGCTAGCTATGTCGGCCTCTCGGTGTCAGCGGGGAAACAGATCTAAAGTACTTATGCTAGCTATGTCGGCTTCTCGGTGTCAGCGGAGAAACAGCTCTAAAGTACTCATGCTACCTATGTCGGCCTCTCGGTGTCAGCGGGGAAACAGCTCTAAAGTACTCATGTTACCTATGTCGGCCTCTCGGTGTCAGCGGGGAAACAGCTCTAAAGTACTCATGCTACCTATGTCGGCCTCTCGGTGTCAGCGGGGAAACAGCTCTAAAGTACTCATGCTACCTATGTCGGCCTCTCGGTGTCAGCGGGGAAACAGCTCTAAAGTACTCATGCTACCTATGTCGGCCTCTCGGTGTCAGCGGGGAAACAGCTCTAAAGTACTCATGCTACCTATGTCGGCCTCTCGGTGTCAGCGGGGAAACAGCTCTAAAGTACTCATGCTACCTATGTCGGCCTCTCGGTGTCAGCGGGGAAACAGCTCTAAAGTACTCATGCTACCTATGTCGGCCTCTCGGTGTCAGCGGGGAAACAGCTCTAAAGTACTCATGCTACCTATGTCGGCCTCTCGGTGTCAGCGGGGAAACAGCTCTAAAGTACTCATGCTACCTATGTCGGCCTCTCGGTGTCAGCGGGGAAACAGCTCTAAAGTACTCATGCTACCTATGTCGGCCTCTCGGTGTCAGCGGGGAAACAGCTCTAAAGTACTCATGCTACCTATGTCGGCCTCTCGGTGTCAGCGGGGAAACAGCTCTAAAGTACTCATGTTACAGTAACGCTACTGACTGTTGGTTAACAGTCACGCATTCAACTGTTGAATTTTTATCTACAATCGAAACCTATTTGAGGGTACATGCAGGGTAAACTAACACCGTGTTGTTAGTGTACTCTGGGTACATGGCTCTCATGATACCTCTTTACCCAATAGCCTGTTAGAAAGCTCTAACGCCTGTATTTAAGAGCCTTCTGCAGGCTTCAGGCTACCAAACGATGTTTTTCAATACTTCAGGTCGCTCTATTACAGCCTTCTGGCCTCATTCTATACTTATGTCAAAAAGTTAACAATTCGTGATAAAAAACTTTGACCCTGTTTCTGGCGTGTCGCCGCTGGAAACGATTTACGAATCACATGAAATGCACCGTGGGAAATCAGGAAAAATACACATGTAGCCAGATTTCTCATGCCTCTAAAACAAGTTATAAGCAATTACATCAAAAAAAGTATTATGTCTACTGGAGAGATTACAAAAATTTGAACGCTTGCAAGCGGAAAAAAATACGATTTAATTTTCACTGACAACACGGAATATAATTTTCGTTGCACATTTACACAAAATTGTATGCATTATGAGTAATTATATTAACAACAGAGCAGAGATACAATAGCAATCCCCAGCAAGTTCAATGATTGGCCAATGTGTAATATTGAACATGAATTGGCTGTAGGGGACTTCGTTAATTCTCTAACCTGCAGTTGAACAAATGTGCTGTTGTAACAATAAATTCAACTTCTTGAGAATGTGTTGTTCGTTATTTACATCTGGACGTAGTTTCCAACTTAATTGTGTAAATCGTACTTTTTGCTGAGTTGTGATGTGTACATCGAAAAAGTGACTATAATTTGTTTGTTAAACTTCAAGCCAAACTAAAACAAAGAAAAACATGCCGGTTAAATGGATTACAGAGAAACTGCGAAACAAAATTGCCCATAAAAAATATCTCAAACGCAGAGCAGAACAAAGCCTCTCTTAGTTAGAATTATTTCGAATTCAAAATAGAAGAGTCAAACGAGAAGTCAGGAAGGCAAAAATCAAATTCCATCATGAGGAACTAGAACAGTGCAAAAACAATAAAAAAGAAACGTGGAATGTACTGAAAATAATTGTTCCGTACAGAAAAACAATCACCTCGCCAACTTATCCGAATACTCAAGCAGCTTCAGAGAAGTTTAACAACTACTTCGCTGAATTAGTTGTCAAAATCCTTGGAAGCAGGTTTTTGAAGAGGTTACACAGGAAGCTTATCAAAGATTACAGAAAGACGCAACAGATACATGAAGTTCAAAAGCTTCCGATGGAGACAGCGACCAAGAAGCAAGCGTCAAATGGAAACCAAAGGTAGTATCGCAACACGAAGTAAAACGAGCTGTGTTTGCCTTGAGGAACACAATTTCCACAGGAATAGATGGTTTATCCCTACAATATCTGAAAAACAGCCTTATAGTTAACTTACCTTACATCAGGACAGCTATTAACACCTCAATAGCAAGTGAAACTTTTTCAGAGATCGGGAAGCATGCAATCATAAAAGCTATTCATAAATCTGAGGACAAGAATGAACCACCCAACTTTAGACAAATTAGCCTTCTGCCTGTTCTTTCCAAGATTCTAGAAAAGGTGATATCTATCCAATTGATTGATTACCTTGAATCAAACAAGCTGTTCAATGACTGCCAGTATGCTTATCGACGAAAATTGTCAACAGAAGACGCACAAAAACATTGATGAGGGGCAGATATCTCTGCTGGTATTGCTAGTCTTATCGAAAGCATTCGACAGTGTAGGTCATACAATTCTTTTTGGCAAGCTCCGCATCCTTGGAATAGACCCTACTTGGTTCGAAAGTTATCTGATGAATCGGCAACAATCACTTAAACTCGATAACGCAACTATGTAAAATTCGACCACAGTTGCCTTTGGGGTCCCTCAAGGTTCGATACTTGGCCCTTAGTTGTTCCTGTTTTTTGCAAATGGCATCGACTGTAAATGACCAATAAATCAATCGAAAATGGAAATGTACGCTGCTGATGTTCAAATAGTGCTTTCCCGAAAACCGTCAGATCTGAAGCCGCTGAAAGACGACGCTGATGAGAGCAGTAACTAATCTGCAATATTGGTATGATAAAAATGGACTCAAGCTAAACTCTGAATAAACAAAATGCATCTTGTCCGGCTCGAACTCGAAAAGAAAAGCAGTTCCAATGAATTTCTCTGTCTGGATAGGTAAATCTGATATTCCTGTTGAATATAAAGTTATAAGTTTGGGAGTGTGGTTTGATCCTGATCTTTCCTTCGAACATCGCATAACTACTCTGTGTTCCAAGTTGAATGGAACAGTTTTGTTACTAAACTCCACAAAAAAAATGGATTTCAAATCAAATTACTGATTGTCTACGCTTTAGTATTTTCTCACATCAACAACTGTCTTTCAGTTCGGGGGAAATGCACCAAAACTCAAAGAGAGATAGTGTAACGTTGTATAAATTTTGACGCATGAATAAAATGCAATGGTAACCACAGAAAACGAGATCACGTATGTGCCTTTGAATGCCGGGTGAATGTTTTTCTAGAAGATCTTTATGAATTCTGATCGACTCACGGAGTGCCAGTTTGTTGTCGATATTGAGGCACTGTAATTATTTGAGGAGTAAGTCCTCTCCACGAAAAATTACCGTGGCTCAATATCGACAACAAACTGGCTGTCCATGAGTCGATTAGAATTTGTAAAGATCTTCTAGAAAAACACCCACCCGGCAGCCAATGGCACATATATTCTCGAGGTGAAAAGAGCAATCGATTCGCAAGAAATAATGAAACTCTGAACGTTGAACGCAGCAAAACAGAAACTGCATAAAGAGCTTTTCGATCACTGGACCAAAATCCTGGAACAACCTCCCGACAAGCCTCTAGAATATTAAATCCAACACGTCCTTCAAAAATAGGCTTAATGAACATCTATTTACCGATCAATTCAAAACCGTACCTTTCCCCACAAACACAAGCTAAATGCATAATACCAGTAATCAGAAAATGCATTCTGTTCTTGAGCATGTCCGAAACCACCACCACCATAACTCTCAACATTGAGACACCATCTAATCGTTTTTACTCTGACGATACATATGTTTTCTACGTTGCTACCGATCACAATTGTCTTTGCCAATTATCATAAGTGTAAACTAGCGTTTTGTCTATTTCTATGTTACAAATGTTTCAATCGTTTTAGTATAATTAAAATGCGAACAGCAACTTCTAACTTGGACAAAGGTTAACTCGATTTTAAAATAGTTAATTGAATTATTTCTAACAATTACCGTACCATTTTTTAGTGATCCAATCATTGCCTTATAAGCTAATATCTTTCTCTGTCTCCTATAACAGAACTATATTCATCTGACTTGTGTACTCCAGCGTTGTATTATTCTGATTGTCAATCATTTAATCATTTCCTAGCGGTCATGAAGTGTGTATGTAAAACTTTTTTTAAATAACTTATGTCGCCTATTTACCCCTTCATTATTCACCCATCTTTACAATATGTTAGCGCTTTTCGATTTCCCAATCCTATATTGTATTCATATTTTCTGTATAATTCATGTCGTCCATCCACACCTTTGCCATCGTACAATAATATAGACTACTCATTACAATGTGTTAGCACATTTCGATGTCCCAACCCCATTCTCTCGGGAGTCTAACCACGTGCATGCGTGATTTTCCACCCCATATACTTGTTATTTTCCACGCCCATGTATTTTGTTATTTATCCACCCACAGTATTTCTTATTTTTCAACCCCGTGTGTCACTGGTTTTCCCAACGCTTTGTAGTCGTGATTATTTTGTCATCTCAGACATTTTCTGTATGTGCACTTATGATACTATTGTAAATAATATTTCGCTCCATGTAATCCGAACCGGCGGCCCCTAAAGATGAGCTGTGGCGAATTCAAATGGATCCTCGTTTTCGGTAATTCGAAGAGCGTAGTTGATAATGAAGTTTCATGTCCTATTGTAAAGATTTTGTTATATGAAAAACCATTGCCAGACGATGAAAATGAACGATTTTATAATAATAATAATCCTTACCGATGTTGTTTTGCTATACTCTACATCAATGGAATCTCATGACTCCGGACTCCTCTTCCCATGGTTCCATATCAAGGCAGCGTTCGCTCGATGACTGACAGCTGCCGGGGCTGCGCAAGTAACGAACTGAGCAAAATACAGACTGCACGAGCATCCAATCTCGATAAGCACCGCTAACCCGATCAGCACCGCTAACCCGGTTAGCACCGCTAACCCGGTCAGCACTGCTAACCCGGTCAGCACTGCTAACCCGGTCAGCACCGCTAACCCGGTCAGCACTGCTAACTCGGTCAGCAGTGCTAACCCGGTCAGCACTGCTCACCCGGTCAGCACTGCTAACACGGTCAGCATCGCTAACCGGGTCAGCACTGCTAACCCGGTCAGCACTGCTCACCCGGTCAGCACCGCTAACCCGGTCAGCACTGCTAACCCGATCAGCACTGCTAACCCGGTCAACACTGCTAACTAACCCGGTCAGCACTGCTAACCCGGTCAGCACTGCTAACCCGGTCAGCACTGCTAACTAACCTGGTCAGCACTGCTCACCCGGTCAGCACCGCTAACCCGGTCAGCACTGCTAACCCGGTCAGCACCGCTAACCCGGTCAGCACTGCTAACCCGATCAGCACTGCTAACCCGGTCAACACTGCTAACTAACCCGGTCAGCACTGCTAACCCGGTCAGCACTGCTAACCCGGTCAGCACTGCTAACTAACCCGGTCAGCACTGCTAACTAACCTGGTCAGCACTGCTAACTAACCCGGTCAGCACTGCTAGCTAACCCGGTCAGCACTGCTAACTAACCCGGTCAGCACTGCTAACTAACCCGGTCAGCACTGCTAACTAACCTGGTCAGCACTGCTAACTAACCTGGTCAGCACACGGTCAATGCGTGACACATCTCGCTCACTCACGATGCCTACGATCGCGTGCGTGATAATTTGCCGTATCAAAGTGATAGGCCCTGAATAGTCCTAGGCATGGCAATAATGCAGTGTTCCATACTACGATGGCTGAGTTAAGACCATCGTCGCTGCTTGGTAAGTGAATAATGCAGTGTTCCATACTACGATGGCTGAGTTAAGACCATCGTCGCTGCTTGGTAAGTGAATAATGCAGTGTTCCACACTACGATGGCTGAGTTTAGACCATCGTCGCTGCTTGGTAAGTGAATAATGCAGTGCTCCACACTACGATGGCTGAGTTTAGACCATCGTCGCTGCTTGGTAAGTGAATAATGCAGTGTTCCACACTACGATGGCTGAGTTTAGACCATCGTCGCTGCTTGGTAAGTGAATAATGCAGTGTTCCACACTACG
>SDVV010043248.1:0-10267 GCA_016164225.1 Gammarus roeselii
ATACATAACCGTCAAACTTGAATAAAATATATCATTGTTGATTAGGCTGCTTGGGTAAGTTGACTTGGTAGTAAAGTATCTGGCGGTGTGTGGCAACTATTTTGTATTCACTGATTTTCCTGTCAATGATGTCGTACATTTGAATAAAAAAAACTAATTATGTATCTTGGTCGTTATTTATTCATATTATAGATCTTGTTGACTGCGACCCTTACACCACAAATCATATGTATAAGTGCTAAAGTGGATATAGTGAATGCTCGAATAACTCAAGGATCCTGAATTTCAACAAAATCTCATAATAATACCTGAATCAAGCAATCATTATAACTGTATAAACTGCAAACGGTTAACATATAATGATAGAAGTAAGACATGTGGAAATAAGCATCTAGTATAGGTGTGCGAGTGGAATATATTATTCTGATCTACAATCAACTGATGGTGTATTTTAACACTAACGCTCTATACAAATCCAGCAGACTAGATCTCCAAGACAATTTAAAACGGTAACACAGATCCACTGTCAAGAGTTCAAAATATACCAATATTTTGTACCACTAAAAACAATTAAGAGAAATTTATGCTCAACACGATATCAAATTAGTCGAATTTAGGTCTAATACAATTATATTCCTATGATAACCATTCAAAACGTATAACGGCAAACAAAAAGCTAAGTAAGTTTCTTTACTCTACCCTAACCAACCTTGATTAAATATGATATACGGTGTATTCTAACATACCCCAGAAGATAAATCCTACACCAATATGGAGAGGTGTATGGTCGATCAATACGTTATGCCGATATACATTACCGATCTTGTTATTGATAGAAATAATCCTGCACTTTAACTCCTAAGGTGATCTGAAACAGGGCTGAGATCGTATACCAACATATAAGCCATACCGAAAATGTCTCACATTTAAAACAAACACTGAGTTCATGCATAATAAAGTAATAACACTACAGTATCCGTTCAAATCTATAACAATTTCCTAGACTTGACTGATGCTATGACTCTAGTAGGACAAAATCAAAGCATTGCGTCATAGCAACGAAATCTTCAATGCTTTACTAGGTTACTCCTCAGCAATCTACCACTGATATACAAAACCTCATGGTACAACACCTCAGACATACCATGCATCTATTTATTCCATCATCTCCGAACAACGTCGAGCAAAGTCACATCCTGGACATAACCAAGAATCTATTCACAGGTACAGCGGAAAAATAATGGGCCTGAAATGAGTTTCAAAGAGTGTGGCCATAAATATCTGAGCATCTGTTTACTGACGACGTGAGTAAATCATTTCTACGATCAGCAACTTGTCACATAACCTCTCTAACAAACCCTTGAAACTTAAGACCGACAACCACAAGAACCTACAAATTCACGTTGAACATAGATGAACTCCAAATGGCTACCAAAGAGTGTATACCGCCTCTACACCAGGACCCATTCATCCAGTAAATCGTCTTCTAAAACGTTAAACTACACACGTGCTAGGGTTCAATGACGAAATTCTACAAGGATGCAGTACGATTTACACCTCTCAGACATACATTCCTATGATCATCGTGGAAAAAAATCATACACCAATAATAAAATAACTGAGTAATTCTCTACTCTGCACTAGGGTATCCACCATGGTAAATCGGTCTACTTATACAAATGAACGTAAACGCAAGAAGCTTTTGCCTAGAGCACTCACTAATTTCTCCTAACCATTGAAGTAAGGTCCCACAATACACATACAATAAGCTAACAATAAGACCAAGTTTGTAACAAATCGAATCTTCAATATCTACAATATCCACGTCAAACATTGTACCAGAATGTAAAAAGCTATATAAAACACAAAAAATATACAACATGTAACTAAATTATTATGAAATAATGTTCTACATTGCAGATACAAACGTAATACATCCTAATATTCCTATAATTGTATAAAATACCCAATACCTTGCATCGAAGATTAAAACTGTACAGAGAACATACAAAACTGAATGAAATAAACTAAAACGCTCGAGTTACAATAAAGCAAGAAGATCAATTCTCTACCATACCCAAAACATATGTTAAAAACCATGATGTACGAGAAAAAAACTAGCATGTAACCAACCGAACAACTAACGTGAATAAGTTGCCAAGACATGTGACGGATTTACATAACGGAAACATACAGTAAATGATGTGGAATACTTTTACACGAACACGCTACGGTATATACCAATCTGATGAAATTATTCTCCACTCAGTCCCAAACAGGGTTAAATTAAATCTTCTTTAACTAAAGTAACCACGGCTTAATCGTAACAGAATGTCATATTTATACATGAAAATCCCAAAATGATGCAATAACCGACCAATTATGCCTGAAATATTGTGCTACATGGAAGATGCAAACCTGAAATATCCTAAAAATTCCTATAACTTTGTGAGGTAACTATTCAAAATTCCTAAAATAATACAAATTCAACATATATCAACCGATTATTACTAAGTATACATAACACAATATAATAACTTACAATAATTCCATTTCGTTCAGCTACTCTCGCTATAGGGCATCCAACCGGTACTCGCTATACGAAAATATCGAGATAAGACTATCCGAACCGTCTACATACGCTTGATAACGATTCATTTGGAACATGCGGACATATGGTGACACCGATATATCTGGTTCAAAACTGGAGAAAGCGTTATGGGGTAAATAAATTCTCGTAACGAAGCTACTGCATCCTAAGAAATATATACATCAACCTGCGAAATACCAAATTATTATACCATACTTTCTTAGATATTAAATACATATGAAATAAATAGATGGAAAACACAAAACGTTGCCGCAAGTCCAACCAATAGGCTTTAACCAAGCATCCAACCGCTAAGAATACACCAACCAACCAACGAATGAGTCAATTATACCCCAACTACATATGAATACAAACGTATATGAATAGAAAACATGTATAGAAATATAGTCCAGACATAAATATATAACGAAACAATCTCTCAAAACCTAGAAAAAATTGTGAATCAGCCATGGAAAACAACAAGATAATGAACAGCTAAGAGCAATCTCACCTAATTTTTCAAAGCGCATCCAAATTTTTACCTAGGGGGTCCTCTATCGCACATCATTCCTCCAGAAATGTGTTATAACAATATTCCTACCATCAACGAATAAATATATTTGATTAGCAACAGAATCAGTGGCCAACTATACCCAAATACAGCTATCTAAAGTAGAAAAAAACGTATATAAATACAATAAACATCAATTATTTATATAAATAAAATGTTCATAACAAAAAACCTTCAAAATCCAGGCTAGTCCGTTTGCTCCTCCCGTAAGCCAGCCGTAAGCCAGCCGTAAGCCAGCTGTAAGCCAGCTGTAAGCCAGCCGTAAGCCAGCCGTAAGTCATCGTCTGTTATCTGACTCACGATATGCTAAGGTCGCCATAAGTAATTAACTTGGCCCAAAAGTGATTAACTGGAACCAAAAGTGATTATTAATTCTGAGTTCCATAGGGGTCAAGTCGGACACCCAAAGTAATTGGATACATCCTAACCATTACATTGTCCGAATAGGTCAGGGCATTTTAGGTGCTATTATAACTACAGTGGCTCGTCCGCTGACTTGTATAGTGCTGCAGTAGTTGGTGGCCTATCCATTGATCGTTCCTTCGCAACAGGGGCTGGTGGCTCGTCTTCTGTCGTGTCCACAGCTGCAGCGACTGTTGTGTCGTCCGCTGACTTGTCCACAGCTGCCGTGGCTGGTGGCTCTTCCAGTGACTTGTCCACCGCAACAGTGGGTGGGGGTTCGTCCGCTGACTTGTCCACTGCTGCCGTAGTCGATGGCGCGTCTATGGGTCGGTCCACTACAACAGGGGCTGGTGGCTTGTGTGCTGGCATTTCGACCACTACACGTGTTCGTGGCTTGACAAATGCAGGGGCTGGTGGTTCGTCCGCCGACATGTCCACAGCTATTGGAGCTGGAGGCTCTTCCACTAACATGTCCATCGCAGCAATATCGGGATGCTCGAAAAAATGTCATCCATGGCAACTTAATGGTGGTGATCCATTAATGTTAAAGTGATCGCATTTGCGGAGGACATATCAGTCTCAAGAACTCTAGAGCATTTGAAGCTTTGGTGGAAGGCTCTCGAGGGATGTGGTAGAAAGTTCGGTTATTTACCGAATGCATCCAAATCCCATCTTATTGTGAAGGACGACAAATTAAGTGTTGCTAAAAAAATCTTTGGGGAGAAAGACAAAGTTAGTAAGAATAATGACAATGACGAAGTTATTGAGATCAATATGTAAGTCGAAGGGCAACGCTATCTCGGATCCTCCCTCAGAACGGAAGATTACAAAGACAAATTAGCAAAGTCCAAAATTGTAGCGTGATGCGATGAATTGGAAAAATTGTCCCAGTTCGCTGAGACGGAACCTCACGCAGCGTTCACAGCTTCTACATTTGGACTAAAACATCGCTGGACATACGTAATGCAAACGATGCCAGGCATTGAGAATCTTCTGAGACCACTCGAAGATGTCATTGCTAACAGATTCATCCCTGCTCTGATTGGGAAGAAAGTCTCTCCACAATTAAGAAACCTGATGACTCTCCCTGCTCGACTGGGGGGCATGGGATTAGTGAACCCTACAGAAATTTCTGAGGATAAGTTACACAACTCTGTCACTATTACCAACTCTTTGGTAGAAGATATCATGATGCAGATAAAACAATCATTCTTCTACTGCCGAATCAACCAAAGTTACACGAAAGAACATATCCCAGATGAGAGCAGCCAAACTTGATGCACGACTCGAGAGTATATTGGATTCAATTAGGATTGATTCGACTCAGGATAGTGAAGAAGAGAAAATGATTGAATGTTGCCTTGAGAAAGGAGCGTCAAACTGGTTGACTTCCCTTCCACTTGCAGACAAAGGGTTCGCTCTCAGCAAGCAAGAATTTCGCGATGCAGTTCTGTTGAGATACAAACTCGACCTGGTTGGGCTACCAGGGCGATGTCCATGTGGTGAAAGTTTTTCAGCAAATCGTGCTATGATGTGTAAAAAAGGTGACTCCGTTACTCTACTCCACAATGAGGTTCGTGACATAACCAAGGAAATGTTGAATGAAGTGTGTCACGATATTAAATCTGAGTCAATTCTAGCCCTCCTCACAGGTGAGAACTTCCGTCTTCGGTCATCAAGCGTGAGCGACGAGGCAAAAGTTGACATCAGCGCCCGTGGATTTTGGGTCCGTGAACAGAGAGCATTCTTTGACGCATGGGTATTTCACCCGTTTGCTCCGTCCTACAACTCATCGTCAGCACGAATCTGAAAACGACGAGCATACAATGATAGAATTCTCTAAGTCGAAATGGGACGTTTCACTCTGTTGATATTTTCCACTTCGGAAGGGATGTCATCCGGATCAGAGTGCCATGCTTCCTATCGCAAACTCGCAGGGCTTCTTGCTGAACACAGGTCATTGCCAAAAAGTTCTGTGACTGTGTGGCTGCGATGCCGGCTCAGTTTCTCCCTAATCAGGTCTGCCCTCATCTGTCTTCGGGGAACGAGGACGCCGTATAGGGTGGAGTCGCCGAGCGACACAGCAATCGACGCCACGGTTGCAACAGGGCGACTAAACTAATGCTAGAACTAAGATAAGCTGTTTTTTCTTATACATTGCCCAATAAATATCCCCCTCTATTATGTAGGTAGTTTTAAGGTGGTTGTAGGCCACAGTCATTAGCGGGGAAACGTGTGACTCCCTATTCCTAGTTTTTCCCCAAGTAATATGAATTGCTAAGTAATGTGGAGTCACTTAGCCTGGGGCTAGTGAACTGCTTATCCAAAATGCATAGGACGCCAGTGCGCATGTTACCTTGGATATTCAGTCCACATTATCGCAGTGCATTATTCGTCATTTCCCCTTTCTATCAATCTAAATTAGGAACTTCTAATAACGCAATTCAATGATGTTTTGATTCTCGATTGTATATTTTGGTGATGAAAGATGCACTGGAAAAAAATATAGTGGTGGAGGCCTATTAAAAAAAAGTATCTACTCATAAACATGCACTGAATTTGACTCGCAGAAAATGTTCATATTTGGAATGCAGGTCATACCGCAATAAAATAGGTTGTCTTGACCCCTACATTTTGGACGAATTTCCGTTGTATTCATGTTTGGAACATGTTCTTATTCGGAAAATCTGCAATACAAGTATTCATAAATAGAAACACGTTTATGCGAGTAATTAAATGAAGTCCATGCTCTGCCGAGTGGAATATTTTCTACACATTTTGATATTACGTAAGGCACTTGTTATAAATTAGAGCGAATAAAATATTCAGATCATCGATTAATGTGAAGCTTATGAGAAAATTAGAATAAACAAGATTGTGTTAAATAATATTTTTTTTCAACTTGCAAACTAAAAGATGAATCACGTGTAGGCGTGATTTATCTATGCATTGCTAAAGCTTATGATAAATTCTTAATAATGACATTAATAGAATCTTATGGGATGAAAAGGAAAGGTAACGAATTCATGATAAATCTCCAACAACACAACCGAGTTAGTGTGCACCCGCGAGGGACTACACAGGGTACACTGTCATTCCATATTATGTCTAATGATTTGAGCAAAGACTGTCTACAATAAATTGTGAAATGATTTGTTGACGATCATACATTATTATGCATTGTAAAAGTCCCATACAATATTATGAATGGTAAAGAACCAAACATGTGGAAGATGTTCAAATTCATCTGAAGGAAGTCAGTTACTTGAGATGCAAAAATAACGTTCAACTGAAAAATTCTAGATTTGAATTAGTATCAGATGTAAATAAAATATCGATACAAAAATCGAGTCTTGATATTACTCAAGCAACAAGATTCATAAGTGAAAGGAAGAACCCATAAAATAATTCGAAGAATCGTTTCAGAGGATACCTGCACTCTATAACACACGGGAGGCAGGGAAATAACTTAAATTCAAATATATATTTGCTGGTTTTATATCGATTACTTCACTTTAGCACAATACTTGTATTACTTGTATCCAGAGTCTAAAAATTATTTGTATGATACATGAATAAACGGAATAATAACCCCACGTAACGGGTTCATTCCTGTTGCATGTGATATTACAACTGTAAAACGATTCAGGCAAAGCTAAAGACAACCAAACTCATCCCCTCGCTGGGGAATAAATCGTACGAAGACAGGCTTCGAGTACTCAATCTTTATTCGCTGGAGAAACGTCGCGTCAGAGGCGACATGATAGAAGTGTGGAAGATTATGAAGGGTTAGGAAAATGTCGACCGAGTGAGCCTTTTCACTCTAGATGAAAACGGAGTGACTAGGAACAATGGATACAAAATCGTTGGGAAACGTTTCTCACTCGACATTCACGTATAGAGTTGTCGAAGAATGGAACAAACTTCCAGCGGAGGTTGTGAACAGCAATACAATCGAAACGTTCAAGTCGCGACTCGATAGGTTCTACATAAATCGCCGATAAATAACTAAACCGTTCCATTTTCTGTTGTTAAAATGAAAACAGAAATGGCACACGAAGCTCTCTTCAACGTTCTACTTTAGAACTAATCCTCTTCCTATCAAAAGGCAACCTAGTTTGGGCCAATAGGCCTCTAGACGTTCTACTACAGAACTAACATTCTTGCCATCATAAAATAAAAACAAAAATGGCACTCGAAGCTCTCTTCAACGTTCTACTTCAGAACTAATCCTCTTGCCATCAAAAGGCAACCCAGTTTGGGCCAACAGGCCTTTAGACGTTCTACTACAGAACTAACTAACCCTCTTGCTATCAAAAGGCAACCTAGTTTGGGCCAATAGTCCTGTTGTTGTCTTCCTACACTTGTAAACACTTGTAAACTGATAAAAAAAGTCAGTCTCGAAATATTGAATTGAAATTCGATTCCATTATTAAATAAACTTGATTCCTTTCTTTAATTAAACACGGTACTGATCCTTCAACATAATTATTGGTGGTATTTGTTGTAATGATGTCTTCATAACTTAACGAAGAAATCATTTACTACGACTTACTATGTAAGAAAAAGGTTATCCCAGCATTCCAACAATGCACCACTTCGCAAGAAGTCCCTGGTATTGTCTAAAAAAGTTTAAATCTATAGTCAGTGCAGAACATATGTTTTGTACACATAACATCACTTCAGGTGAAACAAACCTCCTACTTCAAAATGATAAAATATTCCCGGACAACAGACATAAATTAGTCTTGAATGAATTCGAAACATTTATTTGCACGTATTACCACTATTCTAAAGAGAGGTTTTGTAATTTTTATAATTTTGCCGAGTGACGTAGAACTATCGAACGAGGATTAATATTGATATTTTATTAATAGTATTGAGTTGCATCCATACGTTTAAAGTGATTCCGACGAATTCTTCCTGAAGACTATTCACGTTCACAGTTAGCCGTTCGTTACTGTTAATCTGGTGTTGATTACGGCTTTCCTGCAAGACAGCCAGCTCAGAAAGGACAAGATGACTCACTGCGGCGGACGGCAGCGAGGAGGCTGTGCGATGTTGAACGCGGCTCTGCTTATCATAAACAGATCAGTAAAAAATATTTTATTTGTCCCTTGACTTGTTGTTTCTGGGAGTGAACAGCGTTCAGGCAACGATTGATGACACAGTTACAGGGAAGAACGCTTCACAGCAGAAAAAAAGAGCAATGAGACAAAAGTAGTACGTGATATTTAACATTATTTTTGGTAGCTGAAAGTGGTAAGGGTTGTTATTTCTTCTGAACGTGCGTTCAACTGAGCCATGCGTGAACACACTTATAATGGCGGCGTGTTTTTACTTATCTTGCTTATCTATATTGATTGTCTTAAAGTGCCTCAATGCCGCATTGGCTTTTCTTATACTGTGGGAGTGTGAAATAATGAATAGCAGGAAGGCTGATAGGTTGTTGTTGTTGCTTAGCCCCGGCTTCCACCTGCGGAAGTGGAATCCGCGCCAGCGCACCGCCCGAAACCCTCGATACCAACCGACACGCGCGTGTTGAGACAAAGGGAGGTGGGAGACGAAAAATAGGTGGCCGGCTTAGTGTCAAGGGGAGTGTAAGCGGAAAGGTTAAACTGCAAGTTTTTGGTCCAAGTCATGTTATTTCATCCGATCCCAGCCATACTGCCACCTTCTCATTTTCTCACCACCACCAGTCATACCCTCACACTCTGTGGGGTGAGGTTACTTATGATAGCTCTGCAGGGATTCCTAGTTGAGCAGCCATCACCCACCCATCCTTACTGTTTTGGCCTTAGTCTTTTATAAGAAATCTTTTGTTGCCACAGTTATACATCGTATCTTCCTATCCCAGTCCCAGAAAAAAAAATCATGGTCTTTCTTTTCTCTATCCTCCGTCCACTTATTTGATTGTTGCTTCTTTCACTTTTTCCATCATCTTGTCTCTCTCTTTTGCATACCTCGGGCATTCTAGTTTTAAATGTTTTAATGTTTAATTTGCATTTGCCTCACACTGCATGAACATTCTAGTACCGATTTCTGACAACCTGTATTTTCGAACAATCAACTCCAGAGACAATTTTCATGCTTTAAATAGCAACTTTTACCTCCCTACCATCACACCACAACTCATTCATGGATTAAACTTCTTTTCATTTCGTGCCAGAGTAGTTTTTCCATCCAATCCTGTTCGAAAATTTTCGCGTTCAATCTGTTTTACTCTTGTATCAATCCTTGTTTTCCTTCCTTCATACTTCAGGCCGGACCCCTTCACGTTCATTCACATTTCGCCAGAGACCCCCCCAAGTGCTGTTAAATCTTGTTGCCTAATTCATTGGCACCCTCACTTTCTGACTCCTCTCTTACAGTACTTTTCCCACTTACACTGCCTACTGTTCCACAGGGCACTTTCTTGACTTCCCTCTTACAGTACTTTTCCCACTTACACTACCTACTGTTCCACAGGGCACTTTCTGACTCCTCTCTTACAGTACTTTTCCCACTTACACTGCCTACTGTTCCACAGGGCACTTTCTGACTCTTCTCTTACAGTACTTTTCTGACTTACACTGCCTACTGTTCCACAGGGCACTTTCTGACTCCTCTCTTACAGTACTTTTCCCACTTACACTGCCTACTGTTCCACAGGGCACTTTCTGACTCCTCTCTTACAGTACTTTTCCCACTTACACTGCCTACTG
>SDVV010043249.1:0-10267 GCA_016164225.1 Gammarus roeselii
AGCTCTCAATGTCTCACCCTCCAGCTCTCAATGTCTCACCCTCCAGCTCTCAATGTCTCACCCTCCAGCTCTCAATATCTCACCCTCCAGCTCTCAATGTCTCACCCTCCAGCTCTCAATATCTCACCCTCCAGCTCTCAATGTCTCACCCTCCAGCTCTCAATACCTCACCCTCCAGTTCTCAATGTCTCACCCTCCAGCTCTCAATGTCTCACCCTCCAGCTCTCAATATCTCACCCTCCAGCTCTCAATGTCTCACCCTATAGCTCTCAATATCTCACCCTCCAGCTCTCAATATCTCACCCTCCAGCTCTCAATATCTCACCCTCCAGCTCTCAATATCTCCCCCTATAGCTCTCAATATCTCACCCTCCAGCTCTCAATATCTCACCCTCCAGCTCTCAATATCTCACCCTCCAGCTCTCAATATCTCACTCTCCAGCTCTCAATGTCTCACCCTCCAGCTCTCAATATCTCACCCTCCAGCTCTCAATGTCATGGTATGAATGAACATATTTCAATGGTGAGGAAACATTATCTGGATCATTGCGCGCGAATTGGCTGATGATAGAACACCTCTAGTGTGTATTTCGATTTTTTTTAGAGGGAACAGTTTTTCCTTTCAAAAATGATTTCATATTCTGTTTAGTATATCTTGCATCTCTAAAAAATTTGCTCACATTACGAACGGAAAATTTACAATTCAATGTGGGAAATTTTTTGCAAGCACAATTGGTAAATAATCTCAAGATGTTCCTTAAATATTTTAAATAACCGTGCACTGGTATCTCAAAACCCAAACAACCCATCAATTAAAAACAAAACTTCAGTTCTGATATTTGTTTATACAATTTGTAGAGACCGTTCACACTTGTCTCAATAATATTATACTATGGTTGCCAAGCAAAGTTGCACAAGCACATCAACTCTTCAAAGTTATTCCTACGAGAACGAAAATGCAGTTTTGCGACTTCTCAGCAAGCTAATTATAATCGATAAAAATCAACAAATACATGTTCCATGATATGATAGTAAGGTGGTATAAATATACAAAACCACCATATTTTCTACACTCATTGTTCGTACACTCTTTTCTTCATTCGCATAATGCATACCAGCATTAAATATGATACACATAATATATTTATATTACAGAGCAATCAAAACATGCATATCCTATGGTTGAAAAACAAGTCGACATAACTGTTCAAGAATAAAATAGTATTTCAAACATCGGTAATAGTACAATTGTATTTATCTGCAGCATTTTCTTACCTGCTATGAGTAGGAGTGGTAGCAGTAGCAGAGCTGTTCTGTGGGGAGCCATGATGAGAAGGAAGGGGGAGAAGACGCACAGCGACTCCTGAAAAGAAGGAAGACCCAATTTGTTTATTATGTTTATTCGAATGAGTCGGAAGAATGGAAGTCACGAGAAGCAAACAACTGGCTTGTCTTCAAGCGATCACAATACACAGACACATTTTCATTGGAAAATCAATCATTGAGATACATACACGGGAATTCGTATATTTTAACGAGATCTGATGCCGGTGGTTTAAAAAAGCGTCAGGCAGAAACTGCAGTTGTTAGTAAATCCATGTCATGAGGTACATTTGTGTGATATTAGTGAATGGTCCTAAATGGATGAATTTATTGATCTGTATGTGTGTTGATATGAGACTTCAACAATTGGCGTGTCGAAAAATTAAGTATTTAATTTTATAGCTAAACACTGGTTTAGTTGCAGCAACAAAATTTTTATCATCGGGGTCCACTAGAGTGACCCAACAAAGGGATTCCAAACAATGAACACATAATGACACAACAAATCGTTGATAATGACTCAACGTTGTTAAAATTGCACCCGCCAATCAGCCTAAAAATCCCAACTTTCAATTAACAAACAATTAAATAAACAATTGTTAAGGATAACAATCTAGCCTCAAATATTGTCTCCTATAATAAAAGTAGTGGGAGAGAGATAGGTTGCTGCTCTTTGTTATATTACACAGCATTGTGAATAATACAAGTAAACTGTGCTCTAAAAAGTATCATTTTAGAAATTGGCATCCATTAATTATGTGAGCACATTATCGATTTACCAGTAATAGAGAGATCAACTGTGAACCCTTCTTTCTCTAACCAAGAGTAATTTTAGCAGCTCTTTTAGCAGGTCGTGGTGGTAGAGTTGTGAAGTGTTATTCATCCCGCACAGCTCTTTTAGTAGGTTGTAGTAGAACAGCTGTGCAATGTTTGTCTTACTGTACAGCTCTTTTAGCAGGTCGTAGTAGTACAGCTGTGCAATGTTATTCTTACTGTACAGCTCTTTTAGCAGGTCGTAGTAGTACAGCTGTGCAATGTTATTCTTACTGTACAGCTCTTTTAGCAGGTCGTAGTAGTACAGCTGTGCAATGTTATTCTTACTGTACAGCTCTTTTAGCAGGTCGTAGTAGTACAGCTGTGCAATGTTATTCTTACTGTACAGCTCTTTTAGCAGGTCGTAGTAGTACAGCTGTGCAATGTTATTCTTACTGTACAGCTCTTTTAGCAGGTCGTAGTAGTACAGCTGTGCAATGTTATTCTTACTGTACAGCTCTTTTAGCAGGTCGTAGTAGTACAGCTGTGCAATGTTATTCTTACTGTACAGCTCTTTTAGCAGGTCGTAGTAGTACAGCTGTGCAATGTTATTCTTACTGTACAGCTCTTTTAGCAGGTCGTAGTAGTACAGCTGTGCAATGTTATTCTTACTGTACAGCTCTTTTAGCAGGTCGTAGTAGTACAGCTGTGCAATGTTATTCTTACTGCACAGCTCTTTTAGCAGTTCGTAGTAGTACAGCTGTGCAATGTTATTCTTACCGCACGCGTTTTGGGATACAATGATATTCCTACCTATCCGTGAGTGTGAGGTTGTAATTATCTTACTGGAGCGATGAATTTTAGTTTTATGCAACTCGTAACTCATTGCGTTGTTGAGATATGCAAAGTGCGTTAATAGACTACTTACAATGGTGTTGTTACCAGGACCTACATGTTATTATCCACTTTGAAACTGTATGGTACCCCTACCAACAATCACACTTACATCACTGTTGGTCATTTTTGAGAAAGCTGCGGCCTTTGTATCGAGGCTACGACAATCAACGATAATTAACCAGTTGACATTTCAATTAATTAACAGGATAACAAATTGAATGCTATTCATACCGGACCTTGAATGCAGTTAACCCACTTCGCATTAAGACCGTTCAACAGGTGTATTCCAAGAGGTGGGAGTTTTTTTGTTTACCTGTCCTAATTTTTCAACTAATTAGCCCGCCTTGAATGGAAATAATTTGGTCAAAAATAATAGAGGGTAATGCAATTATGGACCCAATAATTAACTCAACAACAGGGCTCTGTGTAACGTCCCCCCGATGCGCAAAACAAAGCAAATCTGTGGTGAAAGTTCCTACGTTGAACCACACTGAAACAGCGCACTGTCAAAGAGGTGTCAATTGGTGTGAATATTGCGTCCACTGTTGGCCAAAGAGGTGTCAATTGGTGTGAATATTACGTCCACTGTGTGTCAAAGAGGTGTCAATTGGTGTGAATATTACTGCCTCTGTAGGTCAAAGAGGTCTCAATTGGTGTGAATAATAAGTCCACTGTCGGCCGCAGAACCGCATCGACACAATTAAACTGTTCCCGAGAATACGTCTTAACCAAACCAATATTTAGCGTATTTTTAAATGAATTTCGATGATGTGGATGGGTGAAAAATATGACAGGAGAGGAATCCATAGTGTTGCAAGTTTTATGTACTGAAAATAATTGTTTCCTAGAAAAAAATCACCTTGCCTACTTATCCGAATACTCAAGCAACTTCAGAGAAGTTGAACACCTACTTCGCTGTAGTTGGGAAACAGATTTTTGAAGAAATAACCCAGGAAGCTTATCAAGGATTACAGAGCGACGCAACAAATACATGGAGTCCAAAAGCTTTCGATGGAGACAGTGACTGAGAAACAACTGTCCGATGGAAACCAAAGCAAGTATCGCAACACGAAGTAAAACGAGCTGTATTTGCCTTGAGGAACACAAATTCTACAGGAATAGATGGTTTAGCCCTACAATATCTGAAAGACAGCCTAACAGTTACCTTGATTTATATTGGCACAGTTATTAACACCTCCATAGCAAGTGAAACTTTTCCAGAGATCTGGAAACATGCAATCACGAAAGCAATTCATAAATCTGGGGACAAGAATGAACCATCAAACTTTAGGCCGCTCAGTCTTCTGCTTGCCCTATCCAAGATTCTAGAAAATGTAATATCTATCCAATTGATTGATTAGCTGGAATCAAATAAGCTGTTCAATGACTGCCGGTATGCTTATTGGCGAAAATTGTCAACAGAAGACGCACTTATGAGCATCACTGAAGATCTGTACAAAAACTTTGATGAGGGGCAGATATCTATGTTGGTATTGCTAGACTTGTCGAAAGCATTCGACAGTATACGCCAGACAATTCTTTTTGGCAAGCTCCGCAACATCGGAATTGAGCCTACTTGGTTCGAAAGTTATCTGATGAATCGACAACAATCAGTTAAACTCGATAACACAACTATGTCAAATTCGGCCACAGTTGCCTTTGGGGTCCCTCAAGGTTCGATACTTGGCCCTTTGCTGTTCCTGTTTTTTGTAAATGACATCGACTGTAAATTACCAAAAAATCAAGCGAAAATGGTAATGTACGCCGATGATGTTCAAATCTTGCTTTCCCGAAAACCGTCAGGTCTGAATGCGCTGAAAGAGGACGCTGAGACAGCCGTAAGTGATCTGAAATTTTGGTATGTTATAAACGGTCTCGAGTTCAACTCTGAAAACAAAACTCAAAAAGAAAAGCAGCTCCAATGAATTTTTCTAGCAGGATAGGCAAATCTGACATTTCTGTTGAAGATAAAGTTATAAGTCTGGGAGTATGGTTTGATCCCGATCTTTCCTTCAAACACCACGTAACTACTCTGTGTTACAAGTTTAGTGGAACACTATTGTTCCTAAGCTCCTAGAAAAATAATTGAATTTTAAATCAAGCTTACTGATTGTCCACGCTTTAGTATTTTCTCACATCAACTACTGTCTTCCAATTTGGGGGAAATGCACCAAAACTCAAAGAGAGAAAGTGCAACGTTGTATAAATTTGACGGAAAGAATAACATGCGATGGTAAGCACAGAAAACGAGACCACGTAAGTCCTCGCCTCAATATCAAACACAAACTGGCACTCCATAAAGTCGATCAAAATTCATAAAAATCTTCTAGAAAAACATTCACCCGGCAGCCAAAGGCACATATATTCGCAAGGCGAAAAGAACAATCGATTCACAAGAAATAATGATACTATGCACGTTGAACACAGGAGAACAGGAACTACCTGTAGAGCATTTTCGATCCCTGGACCAAAAACCTGACAACAAGCCTCAAGAATCTCAAATCCAACACGTCCTTCAAAGATATGCTTAATGAACATCTAGTGACCGATTAATTCAAAACCGTAACTTTTCCCACAAACGCAAGCTAAATGCATTCTGTTTTTGAGCATGTCCGAAACCACCACCACCTTAACTCTCAACAATGAGACACCATCTAATCGTTTCAACTCTGAAGATACATATGTTTCCTATGTTGCTACCGATCACTA
This sequence comes from Gammarus roeselii, assembly GCA_016164225.1. Classification (NCBI taxonomy): domain Eukaryota; kingdom Metazoa; phylum Arthropoda; class Malacostraca; order Amphipoda; family Gammaridae; genus Gammarus; species Gammarus roeselii. The sequence continues at coordinate 5,683 of SDVV010043249.1, forward strand.
TTGTCTTTGCCAATTGTGTTAACTAGCATTTTGTCTATTTCTATGTTTCAAATGTTTCCATCGTTTTAGGATAGTTAAAATACGAGCTCAGTGTTTTCGAGGAGCGATAGGCAGCTTCTAACTATGACAAAGGTTAACTCGATTTTAATATAATTCTTATAATTATTTCTAACAATTACCGTACAATTTTTGATGATACAATCATTGCCTTATAAGCTAATATTTTGCTTTGTCTTCTATAACAGAAAAATATTCATCCGACTTGTTTACTACAGCATTGTATTATTCTATTATTCTGATTGCCAATCATTTAATCATTTCCTAGCGGTCATGAAGAGTGTATATTGTATATTCAATTGTTTGATATGTATTTTATGTATAACTTTTATTTCATAACCCAAGTCGTTTATTCAACCCTTCATTATTCATACAATGGCTTAGACCCATCTTTACAATATGTTAGCGCTTTTCGATTTCCCAACTCTATATTGTATTCATATTTTCTGTATAATTCATATCGTCCATCCACACCTTTGTCATCGTACAATAATGTACTTATCATTACAATATGTTAGCACATTTCGATGTCCCAACCCCATGTTCTTGGGACTCTAACCAAGTGCATGCGTGTTTTCCCACCCCATTTACTTGTTATTTTCCCCACCCATGCACTTTGTTATTTATCCACCCCAAGTATTTACTATTTTTCATCCCCGGGTGTCACTGGTTTTTCCAACGCTATGTAGTCGTGATTATTTTGTCAAATATAAATTTTATGTATGTACACTGATGATACTATTGTAAACAATATTTCGCTCCATGTAATCCGAACCGGCGGCCCCTGGAGATTAGCTTTGACGAATCCAAATTGAACTCTCGTTTCGTTAATTCAACTAGCGTAGTTGATAATGAAGTTTCATGTCGTATGTTTAGGAATTTCATTATTTTCTATATATGTAAAACTAATTTCCAGACGATGGAAATAAATGATTTAATAATAATAATAATAACAATATACCCCCAAAAATAGTTCATAAAAACCAAGAGCGTGTTGAACACTAAAGAAAACACTTTTCTATTTATTTGTGAACTACAAAGCAATAAAGACTGCATGTTTATTTGTAACAGCATTTTTTGTCATCAGCGTTACAAAGAATGTGAAAGGTAACGTGAGTAGTGCTTAATCATCAAGCACGACAACACGACAAACGACATCAACACGACAAACACGAAAGACGACATTAAACACGACAAACTTTGGTACAAAGTGCGACAATTATTCATGTTCTTCCTGAAGCAAATAAGCTCCTGCCATACGCACGTCTACCGTTCGTATAACAGGCAAAGGTTGGTGGAGAGCTTGAATGAAAGACTCATCTAATGGCATTCTCCTTGGGTGGTATTTCTACAGAAATTAAAATGACATAGCGCCTGTTGCCTCAATCTCCTTTTAGGTCTCCAGAGAAGAATGAATATGTGATAATGATTTCAGTCTTTCAAATATTCATCGTGAGTGTGACTTCACAGTAGACATTCATATATTTGATTCGGCACAATTCCAGTGTTACTAAGTGGAGGTATCTACACTGTGCAAGAAATCACATTGAAGTTGGAACTATTATTGTAGCAGAATGATTTGTTTCATCATTAAAGACAAAATCCCATTGTTACTAAGAGGAGGTATCTGTACTGTACAAGAAATCACATTGAAGTTGGAACTATTATCGAGGCAGAATGATTTGCTTCATCATTAAAGACAAATCTGAGAAAAAAAACTGGGAAATCGCATTTTTTAAGACGCAAAGAACAATGTCCGCAAACTCTCAAAAGACAGCAACCACTGTGAACGTAAACAATTGCATGCTGTTTGTGACATCACAACACGAGGTGGATACATCTTGTCGGCTGAGGGACAGGTCAGAGGCGTTGCCAGGAGGGGCGGTGAGGGAAGCAGCTTCCCCCTTCACGGTCCGAAAATTTTAAAGAACATATACTGCACGCCTGAGGAGGCAAGTTATGTAAAAGTTCATTCATTTACCAATTTAAAAATCCCCCCGCCTTTGGGGAAAATTTTGTCCACGTTCCTGGGCCACGTTGATGTAAAGTTACTCCAAATCCCCATACACGCATGTATCCCAGAGGAATGCTGTTTTACGCAATCCAGTGACCGGATAGTTTCATTGCGTATGCATTGGGAATGCGTAACGCTGATGCTAAACAGAGGTGCGCGTGGAAGCGACGGAGCTACTACGCATACGCTCTCCCTGAGTCATGCTTAACTTTCCCTTGTGTAGAGGTGCCAGGGTGAGCAAACACGTACGTATGCACGTACGCATACACGCACTGACATCGCGGAACCTGTGGGGGATATTGACAGCTTATAAAGAAAGGTGGGTTGGGGGTGAAGGTGTTATTTTATGGTGGTGAGTTATGCGGTGATGTCTTTGGCTTGGGTGCCTGGAAAACTGTGATATATACGACGTGTTCAATTAAATATAACATTTTATGGTGATAAATATTGGAACACAAATCTGTACTTCCCCGCTTTATGTGAACATATGCGGTCTGTATTCAACTTATTATATATTTATGTATTAGGATTTTAGAACATTTTTACGTAGGGTTTGAATTGTGAGGAAAGAACCAATTGCTACTCGAGTATCTGCTGTCATTACAGCACTATGCACTTGGTCTCTACGGATAATCCCACACAACAAACAGATTTGAACGTTGAGTAACATACATTCATCGTGGCGTAAAGAAAAATGATCCAACTGCTTGAACAACTGACACCTGTCATCACAAACATCAAACGTAGGAAACGACACACAACGGACACCTGTCATCACAAACATCAAACGTAGGAAACGACACACAACGGACACCTGTCATCACAAACATCAAACGTAGGAAACGACACACAACGGACACCTGTCATCACAAACATCAAACGTAGGAAACGACACAAATATTCATTCAATTTCGTTCAATAATGCAAACAAGAGCCTAGTAGAAACTTGCGATTACTATTAAAAAAAAAGCAAGTTTCATCCACTGATACACACGATGTCGGACCAAATGTATCAAGATACAACATATATGGAAGTGAAAAATTAACAAATTAATTAAATTGTCAGAGTGGCAGCTAACTCCAACTTATTTCAGTGTTATAATCTTAGTGTCTTTGTACGCGAGTACACGGGTAAACGAGTGCTTAGGCTTAGTGTATTGTTACACGAGTTTCTTGGTACACGAGTATTATAGCAGTAGACCAAAAAATAGCAATTCAAATAAAAAACGTCCCAATAAAAATTTTAGTTTGTCAACAACATATGTAATCCCTACGTCATGTGTTATCTATTATACGCCCTAACCACGAATATTCATTTATAAGTGGTAACATATTTCACTGTATTTATATTCGTGTTTCCACCGAAGCACTTCATCGATTTCGCTCGTGTCATCCAAAAGGTTCGTGTTGCATAAACTGACGCGTACGCTCACCATGACTGGGTTGCCATGTGTACGCTCACCATGACTGGGTTGCCATATACGCTCACCATGACTAGGTTGCTTTATGACATGGGTGTGCTCACCGTGACAGCGTTGCCATGTGCGCCACCGTGTGAATGTGACAAAGGGTGTATGCCATTTGTGTACGTGGGTATGTTTGTGTATGTTAATGGTGTGAGTATGAGGCGTGCACGATGTTTGTGTACGTTAACGGTGTGAGTATGAGGCGTGCACGATGTTTGTGTACGTTAACGGTGTGAGTATGAGGCGTGCAAGATGGTAACGTACGTTAACGGTGTGAGTATGAAGCGTGCACGATGTCTGTGTGCGTTAACGGTGTGAGTATGCGGCGAGCACGATAACGTACATTAACATCGTGCACGCCTCATACTCACACCGTTAAGGGGTGTGAGTATGAGGCGTGCACGATGTTGATGTACGTTAACGGTGTGAGTATAAAACGTGCACGGTGTCTGTGTTTGTTAATGGTGTGAGTAAGAGGCGTGCTCGCTGTTCGTTTACGTTAACGGTGTGAGTATGAGGCGTGCACAATGTGCGTGTACGTTAACGGTGTGAGTATAAGGTGTACACGATGCTTGTGTACGTTAACGGTGTGAGTATGAGGAGTACACGATGTTCGTGTACGTTAACGGTGTGAGTTTAAGGTGTACACGGTGCTTGTGTACGTTAACGGTGTGAGTATGAGGAGTGCACGATGCTCGCGTACGTTAACGGTCTGAGTATGAGACGTACACGATGTTGGTATACGTTAATGGTGTGAGTATGAGGAGTGCACGATGTTCGTGTACGTTAACGGTGTGAGTATGAGACGTACACGATGTTTGTATACGTTAACGGTGTGAGTATGAGGCGTGCACGATGTTCGTGTGCGTTGACTGTGGGAACATCTGCGGACCAAGGAAAGGCTCTTTACGCAAACGGAACTGCGCACGGGAAGGTTGGCCACCTTCTCCGTATATTCACTCTATGGCAAATGGTATGAGTGCGTTTGTGCAGTTAGAAAAACGATGGTTTGAGCAGCACAAGGCATGTTTAAATGCATCGTTGAATA
>SDVV010043250.1:0-10267 GCA_016164225.1 Gammarus roeselii
ATATTTTATCTCTACCACTATCTGAGACGAAGGTGTCCCATAAAAATCAACCAAGGCAGTGATGGACATGTTTGACATTCACTGTCAATGATGGATATACAATATTAATCATTGTTGGTCAAGGCTCTATGACGATGGACATTTAAACGATAAAGCACAGCATGCTCTCATCCCTCTCAGCAAATCTGACTTTCATCTTCTTGCATCATAACTGGCCCTCATACCCCGTTGTACAGCCGGCCCTAATCGCCCGCAATGTAGCTGACCCTCATATTCTGCAGCACATCCGAATAATTCATCCGCAGTACACTCTGCCTCCATCCACCGCTGCACGATCGGTACTTATCCCTCGCTGCTCATCCGGTCCTTATCACCCACAGCATTGCTGACCGTCATCCCCCGCAATACAGACGAGCCACGTCATTCTCAGCCCAGCCGACACTCATCCCCCGTAGCCAGGAAGCCCTCATCTTCCGCAACACAGCTGGCTCTCAATTCCGCAGCCGAATCGACCCACATCATTGCAGCACAGCCGGCCCTAATCCCCTGCAGCGCAGCCCGTAACACTGCCGACCCGCATTCACTGCAGCACTTCCTCCGCAGCACAGCTGGCTTTGATCCCACGCAGCATCGCCGGACCTAATCTTTCCTAGCACGCCAGGCCATTATTACCCGTATCACAGCTGGTTTTCATTCCTTGCAGCCAATTTCTTCCTCATCTGCCGCAGCACAACGGGTCCCCTGCACAGTCGACCATAATCCTTCGCAAAACAGCCGACCGTTATCCCCGCAGCACTGTCGGATCTCATCATTTGCGTCAGAGCAGGCCCCAATTCCCCGCAGCACAGCTGCTCCGCCTTCCACTCCACACTCCCTCATGTGACAGCCCAGCCGGCCCTACTCCCCGCCGCTCAGCCGGCCGTCATCACATGCAGCACAGAGAGCCCTCTTCCCCTTAATACAGCCGGCCCCAATCCCCGAAGCACTCCCATCACTGCACTCTGCATATCAGTTGGACCTCATCCTCTGCAGCATAGTCAACCCTCATCATTCGCATCCCAGTCAACCCTCATCCTCGTAGCACAGCAATCCAGCTCTCATCCTCCATACCATAGCCAGCCCTCATCCTCTCTCCTCAGCACATCCAGCTCTCATCCTTCACTGCACAAGCAGCCTTCATCCTCCGCGGAACAGCTACCCCTCATCCACAGCCGAACAGGAAGCCCTTTCCATCCCCTTAACGAGGTTTGTGATGATGTGTGCCAAGAGCCTAATGAGAGATCTTATCTGCAGCCTCAGGTACGAAGGTATATAATTTATGCTGCGATTACAAACCACTTCACTACGTGTCAAAAAACTTATTCCAGGTCAACGTGCGCTGCTTTTTAACATCAAAATCATCCATTAATAATTGAATAATCTAATAATAATTGCACAATTAGGAATTCTATTCCAACAGGACGACATAACATAGATTTATTGGTGACGACAAAAAATTAATAATTTGTAGTCCATTGGCGCTCTGGTTATACCAAATTAATTAAATAATTGTTTCGATTATTCTAACAGAAGATGGCATAACATTCAAGCCTCGTTTCATCATGCTCCACATAACATGTCCTGAATGATTTCCGGGTGATTGAAGGAAAAAAATCGTTCATGGAGAGCTAGTCACCAAACTTAAACGAATTTCCTTTGATTGAGGAAGTTCAGGAACTCAAGGCTAACTGGGGCCATTACATAATTTATCAGGGTCACGATGAAACAAATTTTCAGCCCCTGATTCTGCTCAACTTTAGCAAAAAAAATTATCGCGTGAGTTTGGGAAGCTGTTCCCACTGTGGGAAGCTGTTCCCAGTACGGGAAGCTGTTACCATTGTGGGAACCTGTTCCCAACGAGTCAGTGAGCGGACTGTCAAGCGTACCAATTAACGACATTTAGAACATTATGTTTTTATTCGTTTATGTCTTTACTTTCAATGTATTTTTAGGCAATTTCCTTTTTATGTGAATAACGTCATTACAGTTATGATAAGTGGGATAACATAAACTGAATTTGAACCCTATTTTTGGGGGGGAGGGGGAACTTAATCATATATCTTCAGTGTAATTTCGGATCACGATTGTGCAGAATCGAATGTTTCAGCCAGTTAAATACACGCAAAATTCATCAACAGTCAGTAAAGTTTTCTGAGCAGACACATGTTTTGAGTTAAATATGCCGTAACAAGGAAGAATTAGCAGTTGATTTCATTGGAATCGTTTCCACTGCGAGTCGTCCGTAAGTTACTTCTCCCGGTTGCAGAGCAGTCTGAAGAACACCAATTCATATCATTCTTCATGAAATAGTTGAAACTGGAAAACTTCATAATCCACACTCGACGATTATCTGCCAATAAAGTATAAGAAATTGTGTCGATTTTCAGTACTATTGAACGATCGATATTAAAAAAAATAACTTAAAATTCTGCTGTACAAATTGTTTATACAGGAGATACAAATTATTTTTACTTCAAACAAATCCCGCTTGTGTCAGTCATTGGTTCAAATGCTATTTATATTTTTCCCCGATGGGCAATTTTAATTCGCTTGTTGTATTTATTCGGTGAGCTGAGGGGAAGCTGGATCACAAGCGTGAGAAACATCTGAATTTCGTTATTTCACTTCTATGTGCAAACAATAAGAACACCACTTTATCAGTATACTTACTTACCTGGATACCCGGATGTCTTCACTTGTGAAAGCCGGTCGCATCGTAGATGTAACGTGACCCACAGCTGCGGGGTCATCCTCCACTTGCTCTGTTACATCGACACTTGCATACTGCGGCCACCTCCGCCGGGCAGATCCTGGCTTTGCGACGCGTTGGAGTAGAGAGTTGTCTCCACAGGGAGGGTTTTTGAACCTCACGATGCTTTCTGACTGACAATTTATTTGCACGTTTGATCTCAGACATTTCCTGTGGCATTCGACAAATCTATGCATGATATCTCATTGTCTCATTCGTTATAATTTATTCTTATAAATTGACCGTGTAACCTTCCAAAAATTTCCGAACGCGCAAAACATGACTCTTCCAAACCTTCTTTGGATTGAGTATAGCTTTAAAGAATTCAATCTATCATAATAATCAATTTCCTTAATCTCTGTTTTTTGAGAGGTGAATCTTCTTTCAACTGCTACAAGTGTTTTCAGATCTGTCCGTTAAAATGGGTTCCAGATGGGATTGTAATGACTTCCAGATGCGATTACAATGACATTCTCTATTCTAATTCCATGCAAAATTCCTGATAGCGAAATGGTATTGAAATTGAGGATTTGAGGCAAAATGCTATCAAACATTATCGGCTGATTAAGCTATGTCGTAGCATCAGGATTATAAATTCATAATAATTCATTTTTTCAGATAATATTTCTCATGAAATTCTCCCGAGCGACGATATCGACAATTATGAAACACCCGCTCTCATGTGTTTCAGTCGATGGTTTAGAATAAGAAGGTTAACAAGCGTTTACAAGTGTAAGATGACAACAGCAGGCCTTTTCGTCCAAATTGGGTTGCCTTTTTATAGTAAGAAGATTAGTTCTGTCTTAGAACGTCTAAGATAGCATCTTGTGTCTGTGAATTTCTGTTTTAATAGATCATGAAAGGGAAAGTTTGTAGAAGGAAGTAGCATTTAACCATGATACTCGAAACAACTCTAATCAGCACCTTCAGAGAAAGCCACCGACCCACGGGGTTGATCTGAGATTGTTACAGTTTCATTCCCGGTAAACCAATTCTGACCGGTGTCATTGCTGAACACCGTTTTGCAACGAGCAGGTACCAATGCCGGGCACCGTTTTTGCCGTGCTAGTGCCAATGCCGAACACTAATTTAACTGTATAGGTGTCAATGTCAGACGCCATTTTTCACGAATATACTGGTGAAAGTGCTAATGATAGGAGCTATTTAGCGGTGGTCTTGGTAAAATTTGTCGAGCTGTGACTCAAACATTTCGATTGTATCGCTGTTCACAACTTCCGCCGGAAGTCTGTTCCATTCTTTGACAACCCAATACGTGAAGAAATTGCGTGTGATATCGCGTGTAAAACGCTTGCCAACAATTTTGAATTCATTATTCCTGGTAACTCCGTTCGCATCTAAAGTGAAAACGCTTGCTCGCTCGATGTTTTCCTTACCTTTCATAATTTTCCACACTTCGAGCATGTCACCTCTGACTCCAGGTTCCTCTAACAAATGAAGGTTGAGTTCACGAAGTCTCTCTTCGTACGATTTGTTGCGCAGTAAAAACTAGTTTGGTAGCTCTACGTAGGACCTTGTCTAATTTACCAATGTATTTTCTCAGGTATGTGGACCAAAACTGGACGGAATACTCATGGTGCGGTCTAAAAAATGCCGCATCGTTACAATGCTTGCTGCTTTTCGAATCGTTACTAATGATGACCTAGATCTCTCTCTTCGGTGACATGTATATGTTTCTTTCCGGACATTGAACATTCGTGTTTAGGGTTATGGTGACCAATGTGCAGAACTTTACACTTGTCGACATTGAATTTAATTTCTCACTTTTCTGACCATTCAACAATTATGTTCATGTCTAGATGGATCTGCTCACAGACGAGTCTGGCTTGCACTTTTCCTCCTAGCTTGGTATCGTCTGCAAACTCACTAATGTTCGAGAGTACGTTGTTGTCGAGATTGTTTATGAATACTATGAAGAGAACTGGACCTAACACAGATCCTTGGGGCACGCCACTTTACCCCAATTGGAGGAGGCTCCGTTAAATACGAATTGCTGTTGTCTGTTCGTGAGCCAGCATTTTATCCAGTTATTGAGTTCACTCCGGATACCGAGGCTGTCCAATTTAATAATCAAGATTTTGTGAGAAACGTTGTCGGAGGCCTTGTGAAAGTCAAGGTAAAAGGATTTCGATCGCAGATTTCGCGTCGTGAAATTCAATTATATTCTCGAAAAAAAAGCAGGATAGTAAGACATGAACGATTGAGTCGGAAGCCATGCTAAGAGTTACTTATTAACTGATTTAATTGTAGAAATTCTGTAATTTTATCCGTGATCAAACTTCCCATCAATTTGCAAATGACTGAGGTGAGACTAATTGGACGGTAATTTCCAGGACACTTTTTGTCAATTTAAAAAAAAATCAATGCTGTTGGCCTCTTTCCATTTATTTCTTGATGTTCGGCAATTTCGTTCTTAGTCTCTTTCAGTATTCTGGGATGAACTTGGTCTGGACCGTGAGATTTTGTGACTTTATTTTATCTTTATATATAATAACTTCGGCAAGGGAGAAGTTCACTGTGCTGAGGGCTCCAATTTGTCTTCACTCTATGATATCCTCAGGATTTGGAATGCCCACTTCTCCTAACGTAATAACAGAACAGAAAAAACGGTTAAGCAGGACACTCATTTTAGTGTCGTCGGTTTCCAGCTCACCAATATCATTTCAAGAGAGCTAATAACAGATCTTGCATTGTTTATGCTCGATATATAACTGAAAACTAGTTCCGGAATCCTTTTGGCGTTGGACTCAATTTTATTTCTGTAATATTTTTTCTTCCGTTTCTGGACCGTCTTAAAAATCCGTTCGCTGATTTTGTATCCATTTTTTGCAGCATTGTCGTGTGGGTGCTTTGTTTATTCGAGTACTTTGTTTTATTTTGCGACTGGAGGCTCTGCAATTCTCATTTCCAGTACTTAGGCTGATTGACTGTTGTTCGCCTGTTTTTGCGAGGGACATGGTCATTCTCAATATTTTGAAGTGCATTCAAAAAATTGCTTAGACATTGATTTACATCCTGTCCGAGGGTTATACTTGCTGACTCAATAACCTCTCTTAAGCTATCAAAGTTAGCTAATCTACAGTTATGGACTTTTTTGCAGTTATTTAACGTTTTGAACTCGAGCTGAATCATAAAACGGATACATTTGTGGTCGCTTTTTCAGAGGGGTTTGCCCACTTTGACGTTCGTGACGTGAAAGTCGCTTGCAGTGAATATAAGATCAAGGTAATTGTAAATTCTTGTAGGTGCCTTCACCATTAAGGTCATAAACTTATCGTCAGCAAAATCAATCAGGCCTTGGCCAGTGGCCGCACATTCTTCGGTTTCCCAATCGATGTCGGGAATGTTGAAGGCTCCAAGTACTTTTCTATTTTGTGTTACTGACCACAGCGACGATGGTGTTGTAAAGATCGATATCATCTGAGACAATGCACATGGGAGGACGATAAACTAGTATGATTTGAAACGTGTGATTTGACACTTCGTATGTTTACCGACTACTTGAATTGAAACTACGTCGTGTTTGCTGCTTGGAAAAGCGACTTCTAATATTTGTAAAGTATTTTTTACGAGAAACCACACTCTTCCACCCTCACGGCCTAGTCTATCTTTGTGAAATAATGAAAAACCGGGGGAGTGAATTCGCCTAGATAATTTCTGGTACTTTATTTCATCCACGATTCTGTGATGTCTATTATGTCAATCTCATCGTTAATTGCGAAGATCCCCAATTCGTTGATTTGTCTCAGAGACTTTTAGCGTTTACACAGTATCATTTGTGAGTATTTTGGCTCGGAATCCTGCATGAAACTCTTCGGTTGCGGTCGGGGGCTGCTGTGTTACTTCGATGGATTTTTTTGCTGGCGGTAAATCTATTTTTAGTGACTGTTCCTCTATCGTTACTGCAGGGTCCGTGATTGCTACTTGCTCGGGTGGTGCCCGTTGACTCATTCCGTTGAGCGTAGAGAATGTTTTTTGATAGAATTTCGGTGACAAGGCCAGCACCGATATTCTGAAGGAAGCTTTCGAGGGTATCAAGCCCCGACGCGTTAATGCGTGCCTTGTTGGTGATTCTATCTAATTCATAGTTTTGGAGGTTGATTATCGTTTTCCAATGGTCTGAGAATTCGATTTGTTGTACCTTGCAGAACGAAGCTTTGCAATTGTTCAGAAATATTCTATTTTTCAATTTGTATCTCCTTTAGTTTGGATGAGGCAGGATGCCAGTGCATAGATGTTTCGTGCGATAGTTTGACGTTTGTTAGCATGATTTTATGCCTTACCCATGTTTCTCTCGTCTGCGCCAACACATTTTTTACCCTGACTTGTATAATCGTTTTAGGAGAAGGTATGTTTTTTTTTATTATTCCTTCAATATCGTCTATTTCCAAGCCTGGTTTACCTAGTATTTACAGTTGGACTCTCTCATTTTGCTGATTTTATTTGATTGAAGTCACATTGTAATCGCCAATCACAATAATTTTCTCTTTGTTTTAAGAGTGCATTCCATCAGACAATACATCAAAACGTTTTTTTGTATCAGTTCGGGTGTGGCAGGACTGTCGCCCGTCCTGTGATGCTTTGCCACTGACTGCCTGCCGCCTGTTTACTACAGTTGTGTATAGTGTCCCAGCACTGCTGACATTCTTTCCGATCGATTTGATACAGTCGTTGGTCTCTGAGTCTAGAGCTGTAAGTTTCTTTGCCAATTCTAAGTCTAGTGCAATTGGAGTTCATTTACCCGACACAGGGTAGTTATAACAATTTCTTTTGTTGCTTCCGTTCCGCTGTTTATCAAATCTTTGAGTTCGTGAAATTGTTTCTGCACGTTTCCAGTTCTAATTCAACAGCTAGCAGCCTAGTATTGGCGTTAACTGCATCTGCCTTGGGTGGCCACCAGAAGCATGGGTTAACAGTGCTTTCAGTTGTTCAATCTCTTCGGCATGTTGGCAAAAATTACAGTTTGCTATTCTGCACTCTCCGTTTGGAGGCGTGGAACGCGTTTGCCAAGAAGAGCTACCACCATACATTAGTTCGGGAGTGTACGATTGTTGGCAAGTTACACATTCTAGTTTTGCAGCAGGAGTCATCTTGGACTTGTTAAGTAAGCAGCTACAAACCGTGAACTTAAAGACAAAGTGCTATATTATTTGTCCTTGAAAATGGCGGATATGTAAATAATAGGTTCAAGTCGATGCGGGATGAGATGATTTCTATTTCGAAATGACCTACAGATGTTTTTTTTTCGGTTGATTCATGTATGATCTACAGTGATAAGTTTTTGCTGGTTATTATTTTAGTCTAATTTGAGATGAAAACTAAACTAAACTCACGCTGAAATGAAATTATTTTCCCTACATTAAAAAACATTATCATGCTGGTTACATGGGATAAATGACAATTGATGAATTATTTATGTGATACTTGTATTTTTTACGTTTATTTTATAGTACTTTTTCAAAGTTACTTTACATTGACGAATGTCAGACGACAATTTCATTTCTGTTGGTTCATTATTTATGTTTTTTTAACGCAATTGGTGCAAAACATCTGAATTTAGATACGAATGTATTATTTGTTGTATTGATAAGGTTGTATTGGTATTTACAATGAAAACGTATCCTACATGAAATATGCGCAATTGAAATTAAGTTGAGGAACTGCACGAATGCTGAGAAAGATAACACGCTGGTCCTTGTAAAGGGCACCGGCAGAAAACTGTAGACCTCCCGCTGAGGCGAAAGAGGAGAGCCCTCGGCGGTGAGGGTGGGGAGCCCCCAACGTCACTGAGCTGCACCACTTCTAGCTTGTTTTTTTCCGGAGAGACTAGACTGTTTGCGATGTATAGTTTTCAATAGCGAATTCAAACAGTTAACAGTTTTATGATGATAAAAATGAATGGGGTGCGTAAGCATGTGCGTAAAACAGTGAAACATTCGCGGGTCCGAATTCATGTAAGAAATTTACGGGGACGGATGTGAACGGCTCTAAACGAACCTAATTCGAATGCGAGTCGGTTGCGCGGTAGCGATGCAAAATTACTCCCTAATCGGGATTGAGATGAATGCAAAGCAAACGCAAATCAATCATAGCATCTCCCTTCTGCTCATTAAAATGGTTTTCACTGACCGACTGAAAACAACTCCGTAGGTGCGGCAGTCTGTACCGCATCCCTCAAGCCAATGGGTTTGGGATTCACACCCCAACGTCGCTCTATCAGCACCTAAGGTCGAAATTATAGATAGGATAGGAAAAACTTAGATGTTACAGCCTAGCGTAGATGAATCTAACGACACTACGAGGGGCATGCAATTGCTTACTTAAGCGTAGCTCATGAGAGTCTACCGTCCTGGTGAGGGGAGCTGCGCACATGCGTTCGTTACGAAGTTTGAAGCGGTTCTGTATTGTAGAATGCGTGCCGAGAAGGGGTGGCGATTACAAACACCGTCAAAAGTTCCAGCAAGTTTCCAAACACATCAATTTACGTTTTGTTTAGCCTTTCTGCGATTTAAACTTCTTTGATCATTCAGTTGACATGGATGTTTTTATTTAGAGCTTGCTGTTTTTCTTGATGTGCATTCATTCAAGTATTTGATAAAGGTCCGTCAACACTGGTGATTTTTTCATTACGTCGAACGAGTGAAACCGTTTTCAACATTTTGTTTAGCTTCTGCATCGGAAAACGTTATATTTTCTGTTAGACATTCAGCTTATCTAACGATTCACGCATTAATAATATAAAACACTCGACTGCGCTGGTGTTGGGCATGACAGAAGTGGCTGCTCTTGTGAGCGTTCCTTTTTGGGTCATGTTAGCTTTTAAAAAACGCCGTCGGTGGTCATAAACACCTATAGTCGCGTGTTAAGATCCTGATCCTTAAATTGAAATTCCATTAATTTAGAAGGTATTGATTATTGTCGGCAACTGGACACCCACACATTTTATCTTGCAATCGGCCACTGTTTTGTGCTCCCGATTCTGTGGTGAACCCTCAGACGTGTCAGTTTCCCAACCCTAGTCTTTTGTGGCCATAAAGATAGCCCTATCAGAAACTTGATATATATTTCACCAATACAAATAGCGTATTTGAAACTGAAACGCTCATCATGCAGATAATAATTACTATCCGAGGGCACACCGCGTTACAGCTTAGCGTTCTATTCTCGAGTATGCGGATGATAGAGGAAAACTTGTTTGTTTCAATATTTAGTTGCAGATCTGACGCATATTTTCATTACGAGAGCGATTCGTAATATGATGAAGATTCTGGGATGTGGTTGAACACCGTAAAATTTGGAAATATAATGAACGTTTGTACAGGACGAAGAAATGTTTTGGATGACACAACGCGCCATTATTATCAAAAAGAATATTTGATACGGAATGTCCAATGCGTCTGGTAAAGGAAATTGTTTGTTGACAAGTGTGCCTTGAGCAACACAAGGTAAAATATTTACTGT
>SDVV010043251.1:0-10267 GCA_016164225.1 Gammarus roeselii
ACCATTCTCTCCATTGATTTACAGCAAACTGATGTCAAGCTCACAGGCCTGTAATTCAGAGGATCAGTGTGGGACTTGGCCTTGAATATTGGTACAACCAACGATCTGCTCCAGGCTTCAGGGACCATTCCTGTCCTCAATGACTTTTGAAAAATCAAACAAAGAGGGAGGGAGAGCTCAACAGCACAGTTCCTTAGCAGATATGGATAGAGGCCATCTGGACCTACACTGGAACTGGGATCAAGAGCGGAAAGGACACGTTGGACCTCCAACCTAGGAAAATCAACATCCGTCAAATTCCCCGCAAAGAACTGGAAAGGAACTGGGTGGGTTGGAACTGCACTAACAAAGACTCCCAAAAAAAAGCAGCAAAGACTTCGCACATCCTACCAGGATCCTGCACTATCTCACCTGTCGGCAAGCGGAGAGGGCCCACAGCTGGACGACCAATCTTTTTATTTCTATCATAAGCATGAAACAGCTTACAGTTATCAGGTCTGTTAAGTAAATTAGACTCTTAATTCTTCCTGGAGTAAATGGAAAAGTTTCTATAGTGCCCATTCAGCTCACTAAATATGAGTAATCTCTCAAGAGCATTGGCTGAGTTGCGAACCTCTGCCCCTCTGACCTGCTTGTATGCAAGCCATGCCTCTGATCTCTCTTGAGCAAGAGCAGGGGGCACCCTCATAGCCCTTGGGGGGCCAGAACAAACAGGCATGAGAGGTATGAACTCATCAATGAGGGACAACAAGACAAACTGAAGAAAAAAAATCTTCACACACCGAAGTAAAGGTAAATTCTAACCCCCAGTCAATCTGGGACAGAGCCTCCAAAATTCTGCCATAATTCCCCTTGTGCCAAATACGTCTCTCCCACAGCCACCCGCTCCAGCCCCTCCCCACTGAAGATATACTCCAACACAACAGGAGAATGGTGGCAGCAAGGCAGCGGCGGTAACACGAACACCTCACCAACACGATCATCCTCAGATGTAAGAAGAAGATCCAGTAAATTGTCAGAAAGTAGAAAAGTAGGCTCTCTTACCCACTGCAAAAGTCCAAGAGATGAGAAAGTCTAAAAATTGCATGTCAATTGGCCGGATGTAGCCACCAATAAGGTCCAAGGACCAGTCAATTGATGGTAAATTAAAATCACCTGCAATGATCATCTCCTTGCCAGGGCAAAAGTTCAGTAAAAAGTCCATCAAGCCCGTATTCTCTAAAATTGTATAAGAAGGAAGCCCATAAACAGCCATATTCCACAAGTCAAAATCAATTAGGTGCACAACCACAACATTAGGAATGGGCACCTCAAACACCAAAAATGCTATGTCCTTATGCAGGTACAGCAGCGATCCATGCTTCCAAGCTGTGCCATCCGTGTCTCCCCTGACGGAACTGTAGTCAGCGATGTCGATGAAGGATGATGCAACAGAAGGTAACAACCACATCTCACTAACAGCCAACACATGAATACAAATTCTAATCATCTGACCCAGTGGCTCCACCAACCTAATTAGGAGCATCACCAACACCCCGACCAGTCACAGCAACATCACGACTGGCGGCAGCCCCAGAGCCATACGCAACAACACGGCAACCATCGGCATCAGAACCGTGACCAGCTGCTGCCGGACCACAGTCAGACAAAGTAACACTCCCATCAGACGCAACAACACCATCACCCTCCGCAGCAACACTATCAGCTGCAGCAGCACCATGACCAGCCGCAGCACCACGACCACATGAGGAAGCAGCTATAGCAGAAGTACCACGACCAGCCGCAGCAGCAGTACCACGACCAGCTGCAGCAGCAGCACCACGACCACCTGCAGCAGCAGCACCACGACCACCGGCAGCAGCACCACGACCAGCCGCACCAGCACCACAACCAGCCGCACCAGCACCACGACCAGCCGCAGCAGCACCATGACCAGCCGCAGCAGCAGCAGCACCGCCACCAGTTGCACCAGCACCACAACCAAAAGCAGTGCAGGTCACCACCCTGGCATAACTGCCTCGACCTGCAACAGGAGCCGGGGGGCCCCTCTCCCCATGTTGCCGGGCACCACCAGCACCACAGACTACAGCCGAACCAGCCCCACACTCCTCCCCCGCCCACAGCAGGCTCCTCCTCCTGAACAACTCCTGGCATTGTTTGTGCGTAAGATCCCTCTGGAGAAATACACTTTCACACCCGTCCATACCATTCAATTTCCTTTCTTTCAACAGAATCTCACTCCTTGCACTGTTGTCATAGATCTTTGCTCTGAACATTTCAATCTGTCCATTTACTCTATGGACCTCATGCAAGTTGCATTCAGACCCAATCAGAAGTCTCACCACGCCCTGAAAACCAGTCATTACATCACCCACAGTCTCACCAAGGCCTCTTAAAATTATATTGTTTTTGTTTCATCTGCTCCTGGACCTCCCGCACCTCTTCCTGAACAACTTCATTAAGATGGGCGGACCCGGGAAAAAGCTCAGGTGCCGCCTGCTCAGGAGCATGAGGTGCATAATCGTGGTTCTGGGCAGCCTGTCTACTGCTTATCAGCCCTGGAACCTGGGAACACAAAGCACCAACCGTGACAACCAGTTGACTAAAGGCAGACATACCAACTAGGGAGTCAATACTGCCAACAGAAGTTCTCCTATCAAGTTGGCTACACCTGCACTGAATGCAATGATAAGTAATTTGCATAGTACCGGGCTAGACCAAAAACAACAAGATAAAGCTTGGTACTTCCACAGGAAATTTTTGCTGCTATTTGAGAGTCAGGAAACATGTTTTAGAATAGATTGCCTACAGTTTGATTTGAATTATATGATTGATGAGCAACAACATTGTGCATCACCCATAAAATTTTGGCCTTCATAACATTTTCATCAATTACAAAACTGTGGGGGCTGAGGCCATGCTTTATCTATACAAAATTTACTGTATTCAGCCCCACTGATTTACTGGCTCCTCCCTCTGTGATGTCTGGTTTGGAAAAGCAGACTGGTGATTTTCCCACCACAATGTTGGGGCCATTATCTCACATGAGGGGGTTCCAGTAAATCTGAGCAATTTCAGTTAAATTCTCAATTCGAGCCCCAATAATGATTATTACTAATTATTTATATTTCACTTCAGGTTTTATTAATTATCATCGTTCATTTCACTTATTTTTTGGTGATATTTATTATATCAATTATTTATTCGATTTTCATGATGGAAGGGGCGTGGCCAGTTGGCTATATAGAGATGCACTTGTGGGTGAACCGGCAGTTGATCTAGAGCCGTCCCCAAAAGAGGTCAGCCCATGCCTCTGTCGGCTCCTTCCGTTGCTCCTAACTTTTTTTCTTCATTGCTCCGGCACTCTACGTTCGCCATACCGCTTTTCTGTTATGATTCGGTACTGCCAGTGACTGAATATTGTGTGCGTTACTAGCGCGGTGAGCCCTGTATTCAAAGTGTAGCCTTGAAGTGCTTTTCCAATCAGGGAGTTTTATTGAATATAAAGTGGTGAATATTATTCTGGTTTTTAACCTATTTTTATTGAAACCTGGTGTGTGGCGTTTTGAGAGTTGATTGTGTGGTCCTGTACCCCGGTAGACCCACCAAGCCTATACTGGCCTGGACGACCTGCCGCCTCTGTGACCATCCTGACTACGAGCGGTAGTGGGGTCGCCGGGTCAAGAAGTGCAGGCACCCACAAAACTGGTAACAGATCCAGGTAGTGAGGAAGCAGTAGATGCAGAAAAACTTGATGATGTTTCAGTTACAGAGGTTATAGACGTTGAAGTTGTAGCCGGATGCATAGCATGCCGTCTCCTTTTAATCATGTACACCAAATGCAGACTGTGTTTGTTTACGTGCAGCAGACAACCAAAATACCACTATGTTGAAGACTTTCATTATTTTCACTTTCATTACTTGTTATAGATACTATTAATATCAGCTATAAATAGTTCTTGCAAATGTTGGTCAACCTCTCTACATGTCAGCTGCAAAGAAACTGATTGCGAATGTGGTTGCTGCCCAGCTGACCCTCCGATAGTTGCCTCGATAACCGCTAGGCGGGCCCATGTCGTGGGCAAACATGATGTATATTATATAAGTTGGTGTAGCGCGGAGGGAGAGACAGCAGTGGTAGTCGTCGAGTTGTAGAGTGAGCAGTGTTGTGAACGGATGCACCAGCTGTTCCGTACGAGCTCATGGTATACGATTTATTTGATGGTTGTAAGGGATTTTCTTGACCAGTACCTTTACATTGTTCAGTATTCATAATATTGCCATACCAGAATTCCTGATGTTATTAATTGTCTTTGGACCCATCTCTTGATTATTGATAATAAGTTTACAACATCAGCAGTGGTGACCCGGGTACTGTCCTGAGAGTGTCAGCTGACTCATCCTTAGCCAGTCAAGTAAACATTGAGAGTTGTGGGGAATCAACATTGCTTTTTTGGGTGCTTTATATATGTCGGACCTATTGTTGTCTGTGAGTTCCCAAGAATACCCTTTAATCATACACCTTTTTATCAATCATTGAGTGTTTTGGTTATTAATTGCTTTAGCTGTTGGTGTCCAATCAATATATTAAATAAACTACATTGAACTATCATGATCATTTGCCAAGTGCCTTGTCGAGCGGCCATCACCGTGTTGTACTTCGTAGTTGTTTGAGTGGCAGGTCAAAACTTGGTAGTGGATTGTTTGATAGTACATTTACTTTGATGAAATACCAGCTACTCGACTTCGATTTATTTTCTGGGTACAACATTCGGGAATAGTATATTTTCATATACCGGACCTCCTTACTTGAAGTTAGAAGATAGGGCAATTCCTTTGCATTGCAAGTTGCTTATTGCATGAGATTGAATACTTTGAGTGCTGTCCCTGCGAGTTATCGAATGCCAGTTGGTAGACAGACATTAGGCAATTTATGAACATCACCGGCCGGACTTCGGAACTTTAGTATTTAGTTACCATATGGATTCCGTACGTTTGTGGATAATTATTACCTACATGACGCGGTTCAACTGTTCATCGCCACCATATTATTTAGGCCTCTTACTGGGAAATTGCATTCCATTATTGAATTCATTAGTAGTAGTCAGCGTCTAGGGACTTAGCTGTTGATCGACTAGGAACTTCATTAGCTCGTATTTAGGAAAGGACAAACATAGGAAGAGAAACCCAAGCTGAACATCAACATCACTTGTCAAACCTACCAAACTCTGTGAAGGGGGAACTTAAAGTTGATGGATCATTAATTACCGGAATTCTGCGTGCCTATGCTGCTCGAGATAGCCAGTCCTGACAAACTTGTGTATCCGAGTAGTTAGTGTTGTTTAGATTTAGTTTAGGTAAGCACCCTCCTATTACAAAGTTAACACTGCATGGGACAAAGCGACAGTTGACACTGCTGTGGATGAGGATGAAGGTGCCAATTCTGTCATTCTAGATGAAAACCAACCTCTAATTGGTGGAGATGAAGCTGCCAGTTGAGTGCACTTTGTTCCTTTCATATGGCTTTCCAATGCACCTAGCCTTACACTACCCAAATGAATATCTGATGCCCAAACTTTACAGCATGCATGAACTGTAGAAGTTGGGTGTTTTTTGAGCCAATTATATTTTTATAATTTCAACCATGAGTTATTAAAATGGTTGGTTCTCTTTGATGCCATTTCTACTAACTTGACCTGAAAAAACTATAAATCAGGCAAAATTGCATCAAATTTGAAATAAGTGATTTATATTCAATACATCTGTGCATAAACAGATGTTATACGCTGAAACATACATCAGACTGATGGTATATGTTCCAGCATACCACAACTGTTCTCAGACAGTAAAGTGATCTCTGACAGAACAGTTTTTGTTGCCAGTGTTACCAGCAAACTTGAATAAATATTATGTTATTTCAATGACATTATGAATAAAACATCTGCCTTCTAATAGCATATATTTGAATCCAACAATTCTAAATTACTATGGACAATTTTACAGAAACTGCAACTCAAACAAAACTTCAAAAGAAAGCTTTATCAAGTAGTAGGAACACTGCTAATTACAACTTGTAGTGCTCTGCTTTATATGCAAATAATTAAGAAAGGGAACCTTACAGCAACAGTCATGCTATGAGCTGAAGCATTTTGTCAGTACCATCATCACTACCCTAATTTGATTTATGTATGCATGATATATTATGTTTTTGTTGATGAACATCTACAGAAGATAGAGTAGTGAAGCAAATCAGTTTTTTGTAGCTTATTTTTTAGAGCCATGACACTGGCACAACCTTCACTTATCTGGAGTTTAGATGTTGACTAGCGGTGGGTATAATGGTTTCTTTGTTACATTATTCAAAACCATTGATGCTCAAGAATGGGGGAAGCGCATCAAATTTCCAAATAGTACCATGATATGCACTACTCCCTGCCTGTCATAACTTATTTCCCAAACCAACTTCTTATTTTGCACTGTTTTAAAAAATCAAGGACATTCACACAAAATTCAAGGACATGACAAAATTCAAGGGCGGATTAATAATTTCAAGGACATTTCAAGGACATCAAGGATGTGTGGGATTCCTGCAGGGGAAGGTTGTTGCATTTGGATCTAAAGTGTTGAAGATTTTTCACTGTTCTGTGAATTCGGGGTTGTCTGCTCTGTTTGAGCAAGCTCCAGATATTGGCACACGTGATTATTCTTTCAAGCTGGTGGTTCCTTGCTGTCAGACAGACTATAAATGCAGGTTCTTTTATTCTTGTAGTGTTCATGTCTGGAACAGTCTGTCCTCTGATGTGGTGCAGTTCAATTCCCTCCGTGGCTTCAAGAGGGCCTTGGCTGAGGAGTTGGGGCATAGCAGTTTTGCTTGGCATAGCAGAATAAATTTTGTGGTATTGTTCCTGTGTTTTGACAGTTGTGTGCAATTGTTGACTGTTAGCAGATTTAATTTTGTGGTTTCGTTCATGTTTTGACAGTTGTGTCAAAACACAGGAACGCGCAATACGACCAGCGCCCTGCTGCAGTTTTGATGTGGTGTTGTTCTTTAGATTGCTGGCGCACTAAGGTATACTGCCTTCAATGCCTGCGTGCCCTGTTGGCAGGGCTGCGGGAGCTGTGGGGGGCTATGAAGGTGAGATACAAAGGTGAGATACCCAATAAGTAGCTATAGAAATATTCTATTGGAAAAACATAGGGTTACAGCAAATAAACCCACTGTCAATGTTTGTGCGTTGAAATGTCAAGGTTTGTATCTGCCACAATCTCCATGCGTTCAAATTTTCAATGTATTATCCACAATAGGCATTGTGCATTAAATATTTCCAGCCTCAGATACGCCATATAATGAATGCATTAAAATCTCAAACCAGCAATATGTGATCTGACTAATGTCTCGGTGCATAATTTTTTATTAGATATTTGTGTGAAAATTTTGAAATTTACAGCAGAGTTTGCCAACAGCAATCAAACAATAGACAAAGTTTCAACAGACTGCACACCTCCAATAAAAAAGTGTCATTAGTCGACAAGCCAATCACAATAATTTTCTAATAAAAACAGTGATTGTTCAATGCAAAAATGTTTTTGCTTAACTCCTTACTCCCATAACGTTCCACTGAATCACTGATGTCAGAGTGGACTTGATAACTTTGACTTGAGTGGTTGCTGCGCTGCCTATACCATAAGGTGGTTCCTTACAGGGTTCAGGACCAGTCTGTGAATGACAGGTTGGCCTATTCAAAATATATATTTGCCCCACAATACCCCAACATAAGCATAGCTGAACACATCATCACAGCATTAACTTGTCTGCTGTCCGATACTTGTTTTGAACCGGTTTTGACCCTAAAGCTAACAGCGTCGTCAGATATATATACAAACACATGATCCGGCCAAAACTAGGGATGTATATTTTTACCACTTAGCATCGACCAGGGTGACTCCCTGCAGTCGGAAAACCGGGGTGGCTCCCATCACCCCCCTTTTGGGCACCAAAACGTTAGAAATCACAATATTTGACTACGGTACTTGAAAAAGCAGGTCTTTGTTAGTAAGTATCAGTTACTTGTAGATATTCGATGCACGCACAGAATTTATTAAAAAAATCGCCAAAGTGAAGGTGTGTTATTCAGGTCCCCGAAAATTTTGGTTTGGAAAAATTTGACGTTCCGCAAACTTTGATGCTGTAGCTACAGTTTCCATTGGATTAGGACCAAATTTGGTGGTGATACTCAAATTATGTTGTAGTTCGTTGCGTATGAAGGATTTGGGGAAGAAATGTAAACTTTTGTAGATATATACAAATATACAACTGCGGGGAGTCACAGGTGAAAAAAAAATTAGGGGTGACTCCCCGCACCTATTTTGTTATTAAATATTTTTGTTTTTCTTCAATGAAAAGTAATTAAATGCAATTCTACACACATATAAAGGCATCTGGAAGTAAATGACCCACAATAATGACACCACAGCAAATTTCAAAATGCGTAACTTGTTTTTTAATGACCCGATGTTTTCAACACATGGTGACAAGTCTAGGCCTAAGGGTTGACTTATGTCTAAGGCCCAGGAACAATTTTTTTTTCACCACATTTTCATATCTAGATAACCATACCTTACCTAGCATGACTTGTATTCATTTTAATGCAATAAGTTTGCTAAAGAATTGGTAAAATAATGTTTTTACCTGTTTCATCGTATTATTACAAAGATCGTTCTTTTGTAATATTTGCTAATTTACCAATACTTTAGGGTCATAATTAGTTCAGGATGTGGAGAAATGACTTCCAGTAAAGTTAGATTGCAATTATTGAAGAAAAACTTCATTTAATGCTGTGAAATCGAAAAAGTAATTCCTTTGACAGTCAAGCATGATGACAGCAAAAGACGAGCACAAAAAAGACCTGTCAGACATACTATTTTACGAAAAATGTTATTTTATGCAAATGATATATACTAATATAGGAATGCTCCATCTAATGGTACTCTCAAACTTTTAATTTGTGTTTAAATTATTGATATATGGGGGTGCGGGGAGTCACCGTAAATACAAAGTTTCTTGGCCGCAAACTTTTTGAGTTATTTAAAAGTATGCCCAAAATGCGGGGAGTCACCCCGGTCGATGCTAAACTAATATAGGCATGCTCTATCTATTGGTACTCTCAAACTTTTAATTTGAGTTTCAATTATTTATATATATATATATAGCGTCAACCGGGGTGACTCCCCGCATTTTGCTCATACTTTGAAATAACTCAAAAAGTACGCGATTGAGAAACTTCGTATTTACGGTGTGTATAGCTTCTATTATGACCATGGAGCACCATAAGTTTCAACATTCTATCATTAACCAAAAAAAAGTTATTTACAAAAAACCGTGCGGCGAGCTAGGACCCCAAATCGGGGGTGACTCCCCGCCCCAAACGGGGTGACTCCCCGCACCCCCCGCTAATATCAATAATTGAAACGAAATTGAAATTTTAAGAGTACCAATAGATAGAACGTGCCTATATTAGTAAATATCAGTTGCTTAAAATATAATTTTACCTTAAATATTACGTCTGTGACAGGTGTTCCTGATGCTCGTCATTTGCTGCCGTCATACCCAACTGTCGAAGGATTTTTTTCCTGATTTCGCCACGGGAAACAAAGTTTCTCTTCAATAATTGCAATCTAACTTTAGTGGGAGTCATTTCTCCACATCCTAAACTAATTATGACCCTAAATTATCAGTAATTGAGCAAATATTTCGAAAAAACGATCTTTTTAATATTACGATGAAACATGTAAACAATGTATTTTGTCAATTCTATAGCAAACTTATTGCATTAACATGAATACAAGTCATGCTAGGTAAGGGATTGTTGTCTCGACATGAAAATATGATGAAAATTTTTGTTCCTGAGCATTAAACATAAGTTGACACGCCTAGACATGTCACCACGTGTTAAAAAAATCGGGTCATTATAAAATCAGTAACTCATATTGAAATAAACTCCAGCCACAGCATCAAAGTTTGCGGAACGTCAATTTTTCCAAACCAAAATTTTCGGGGACCTGAAAAAACACACCTTCACTTTGGCGATTCTCCATAAATTCTGTGCGCGTATCGAATTTCTATAAGTAGCTGATACTTACTAACAAAGACCTGCTCTTTCAAGTCCCGTAGTCAAATATTGTGATTTTCGACGTTTTGGTGCCCAAAAGGAGGGTGCGGGGAGTCACCCCGGGTTTTTGACTGCGGGGAGTCACCCTGGTCGGCGAT
>SDVV010043252.1:0-10267 GCA_016164225.1 Gammarus roeselii
GTGCTCCGTGTTGTTTGTGCCCAAAAGTGTAGGTAGTGAAGAAAACCAAAACAAATCGTAAGTACAATATTCATAACGTCTTTTCCTCTCTCCCCGCTAGGCTCCATCACCATTCTCCTGTCAAATGGAGCAACTCCCCAGCCGAGAGAACACAGGAGAAAACCCCAGACCTAATTTTTGACATGTTGACCTATTTATATTTATTAATATTTCAGGCTAATTTTCCGCCACACATGATAGGTTGTGTTATTGATGTATAATTATCAATTTTCATTTGCATGCACAGCCACACTAGGATTATATAAGACAACCGGTGGCTGATGCATTTAATTTAATTTGATTTCATTGAATTAATTATTGCACTAATCCCAGAGTGACAAGTAAAAATCAGTAACACGGTTTGTATTGTTTTTCAACCCTATGGCTCATGGGCAAGTAATTACGTTGAGTGCCCCACGTTGGGAACCTCACAGGTGCATAAACTAACTGGTGAACTGATACTGCTATAGAGTGTTGAACCATTTTTGAAATATGGTTTGTGACTGGCATGGCTTGCCACTGTGGTTCTTCTGAGCACACTGACACTGGTGCTTGTGATTATTATAAATCTTTCCTAGTACTCTGGCCTCGTTTCTAACAGCTATCATTTCCAGTTCATGATAACAACAAGATGTAGTTACCGAAAATCATTCAAACATGGGCAGGCTGATCGCTTGTCTAACATAGCAGCTGCATCGAACCGGCCGTAACACAAAGGGCCGTACCTAAGAATATTTACTACGGGAAAAGGTCAGCATCCGGTACAGTCGGAGTCGTGGGTCAATTGATCAGGTTTGAAGTATACAATACTTCAAATAACGAAACAATTAGTTATATTTACAATAATTTAAGAAACATTAGCAGCAGTGCATGTCTGCAGTCATCGTTGCTCCTATTGGCGCCAGCAATTGCCAACAATGTCACGCGGGTTATTGTAGGGGGATATACACCCTTGCCAGATCACTTGCCGCTTCATGCAGAGCTCTTATCCCGTGCGCTCCCTATAACGGCAGAAACGGGTTCAGTCACTTCCTCCATAAACTGACAGTTCAATGACACTGAGAAAACATAAATATTTCGTTCAACTCTTATCAATAAGCTAGCGCTACTGCCACAAGAGTTGATTCAAATACATGCAGATGCTGACCTGGATAAATTAGATGAGCTCTATGGTTGTACATGCAATGCAGTTTTGGTGTCTGCAAGAGAAGCATTCGGGATAAAAACGCCCCGTGGAATGCATCGGGTCCCGGGCTGAACTAGGCATGTCTTGCATGACGTAAGCATAGAGGCCTATGTGCAATGACGAAATGCCGGGAAACCGCGAAATGGCCTCCTGCATAGAGAAAAAACAGAACGAATAACGTCTGTAAATTTGCACTTCGCATCTGTAAGAAACATGACGACAAATTACGTCAACCTTATCTGTGTGAGAAAATGATTAAAGGGCGGACGATCGAGTTCTGGAAAGAGATGAAAAATCTGAAACCGAAAGACAGCTCTGTTTCTCAATGTCTGAATAGCATAACAGGGGAGGGAAATACTGCTGAGATATGGCGCAAACACTTTGATGGTATAATGAACATTGTCAACAACGATGCTGACTCTAATGTTGTTAATGAGGCGCTTAACCAAGAAAAGACTAATAATGATGATGAAGTAAATATGTGGGAACTTAGGTCAGCAGTTAAGAGATTAAAAAATGAAAAAGCTGAAGGGAAGGATGGTATAACCACAAAAATCTTTAAGTATGGTCCCGTTCAATTCCTCCTTGTCATGTCTATTTTATTCACTGGCTGACTTAAGTCTAAATACCTACCAACGCTATTTATGGATGTAGTTGTGAAACCTATTATAGAACCGAAGACAAGATGTGCGACAGATGTAGGCAATTACAGACCAATATCAATTGCTACTGCCGCATTGAAGCTACTAGAAAATGTGATTCAGAACAGACCTGACGAATGCCTCCAAACAACATAAAAGTGATTTGGTTTTAAGGCTCAACATGGAAAGGAAATGGCTATTTTCCCTCCCCAAAAAAAACTATAAATTTTTTGGTCAATAGAGGCTTGCCTATGTACTTGTGTTTTCTAGATTCCCAAAAAGACGTTTGACCGTGTTAAGCATTGGACACTGTTCAAAATACTAATTAAAAAGAGGCGCCTGTGCACCTTGTAAAACTACTAAAATACTGGTACCAACAATTACAATGTGTGTTACGGTGGGGAACTTCTACATCAAATCCGTTCCGAACAACCAATGGAATAAGGCAGGGAGGCCTTCTTTCTCTCCTTCTATTCAATGTGTATGAAGATAGCCTACACGAGTGTCCAGCTCTCTAGCATTGCGGCCTCCGCCTCTCATACATTGAGCATAATTTGAAGAGCATCCATAGGAAGAGCCAGAAGAGCCATATCGTCAGCACAGCTAATAATTGCATTATGCTAAATATATGTGAGGCGGAGGCCGCAACGCTGTATATTGAGTAAAATACTAGCAAATTTGTTATGTATGCTAGTGAAACCACGCACTATGCAAAGGTTCCAGTTCCGAATGAATAATGTATTACATGGAACTCAGTTGTATCATGTGGACTGTTTCCTCTACTTTGGTCACTTAATAACAAACAACCGGATGACAATGATGATATCTCCAAACAGCTTCGGAAATTAAACCCAGTTGGCAATCAGCTTATAAATTCAACTTCTGCACGACATATGTTATAATACAGCTAGTTACAACCTACTGATTCCTATTTACTGCAACTCATTGTGGTGTAAATTTACGAGAGTCACTATCAGTAAACTGAGAGTAGTATACAATAATATTATCCGGAGGATGATTGGTGTACCTAGAAGTACGAGTGCTAGCCTCGTATTCGCAGCCCATGATGTTGACTGTCTTACGGTACGAGCTAGAAAAAGGGTCTATAGCCTCCAGTAGCGTATTATAAATTCTACTAATCTCTTCCTGGAGGCTTTATGAAATAGTGAGGGATACGAATCATCTCCAATAATAGAGAGATGGGACAGAAGCCTGCTGGTACAGGAAGATCCCGATGTAAATAGAAATAATGTTTGACTTTTATCTGCCTTTCCATGTTGTTGGCCCATTGTACGTACTTGAATGTCAGGCTGGGAGACGTCGCTGATATGTTGGATGACGGGTGGTTATGTGCTTTACATCTCTTACTTACGTATCTTACTTATTTATGGATATTGGCTTTTGAGCCGCGCCTTCGTATCGGCATATCTCCGGGCTTGGGGACTGTGAAGTATGACAAAGTGGGAGAGGTGATTTGTTGAGGGTAGCATAGGGCAGGAAAGGGAATGAGAAACTGAGGGGTTATAGTCCTAGTCTGCTGCCCAAGTCTCCACTCACTCTAGCCTCCCAAGTCAGGTTCTCATACTGTGTGGGGTGAGATACACTATGATACCTCTGCAGGGATTGCTGGTTGGGCTTCCAGCACCCTCTTCCTCACTCTTTTGGTCAATGCCTTCTCCAAGGACACTTTCGCTACCTCTGTCACACACCATTTCTTCTTGTTTTTTCTCAGTCCAAGGAGGAAGCACACTCCGTGGTCCTCCTCTTCAATAAGTTCATTCTACTCATTTGGATCAGTTGCTGCGTGCACCACATTCATCATCTCAGCTTTCTCCACTGCATACTTAGGTGTTTCGGAAGGTGAAATGTGAATATTGATTAATGAAGGGTAATTTACCCTTATTTTGGATACTCAAAAAGTTAATAATGAATGAGCTTCTGTGAGCAATAAGAATTAAAATGTGCTTTTACTTCCAAGGCACAATCTGACTCCAAGTTATGCTATCCTTTTCTATCCTACGGTTGGGTATTAGTGCAAGCACCAAAAAACCGATACAAGGACAATGACAGGCTTTGGTAATGAATTTCTGTAGATTTGAACCCGACTTAACTCAGGGTTGTGATCCAAGGGTAATATAGAAGGGGAAAGAAGAAATATAGATAAAGAGAAATAGCCAGCGGAAAATCTTGGTGGCATCAATGGATCCCAGAGGGAATTATCTTGGGGGGAACATTTGTTCAATTTCTTCGGACTGTTAATTTCTGTCTTGCCTGAAGACGGGTGTCCTCATGGCCTCAGTAGCAGGGGGGTGAAAGGCTGTCTTCTGTAGAGCAGTATCCCAGGTAAGCCTAATCTATGTTTGGCCAGGTCTTAAGGAAACACAGAAACGACCATATCGTGCGAGCCGCCAAAACGGAAGAGCCTAGAAAAACAAAGCCCGCTCCGCTTGTTGGAAGATCCATGTGCAAATAAAAAATCTCTGAATTTGTAAGAATATTTCTCTGAATAATTTATTCCATCTGATTCATGTTTCATGGCTTTTAGTGCATGGGTATACAAATTTATTTAGCTAAAATAAATATTTGTTGCACTGCCATTATGGTTGGAAGCTGTTTGTACTGGCTGAACGGAAATGTTGTTGCTACCTCCAGAGATATGCAACAATGAGATCAAAATATGCGATTGCTTAATCGTGATAGTGCTTGTGATGCACGTGTAATGCGTTTAGTGTTTATTAAAATAATGTAGGGTCAATTAAGGACCTCTACAGTTCTACTGTTTCACTCACTACTTCTGACTCACATTGCATGCATACCCTAGTGCCATTTTCTACCCACCCGTACGGTTGTGCATTTATCTCCTACAACAACTGGCCCCCTCTGCCACCATTATGCCATTTTTCGTTCCTTGGTTAAGGCTTCTTTTTATACAATTTGAGCGTTGATTTTCCATTCATTCCAGCATGCCATTTTTCCAGCCCAATCTGTTTCACTCCGGTGTTAATTTTTTTTTCATTTCTCCACACTTCATTCGGGCCTTTGCCGTGTTCGTTCACTATTCTCCAGGCATCCTCATGCGCTTCTACATCTTGCGGTCTTATACATTGGTACTTATGCTTTCTGGCTCTCCGCTCATAGTCATTTTCCCACTTGCTCTGCCTACTGTTCCACTTGTGCACCTTCTTTGGCCACCTTGCCTCACTCATCCTATATAGTCTCACTTTATATGCAAGTACTGATTTCGTTACTCGTTCCCCAAACATGACATCCATTCCATACATAATACCAGGTACAGCCATGCTCTCCCATAACCCTCTCAAGCATTCATACCTGTTTGCTCTGGAACGTGCCACACTACCAAGTCTACTCCACCACTGTTGTGCACTGAACATTTTTTCTGTCTATGCCATCTCGCACCCATTCTTAGTCATTCAGCACCCCAGGTACTTGTATTCTGTTGTGCACCCAATTTCAACATCTCCCAGTAGTCATTTGGGTCATCTCCTCTTCTTCATTTACTACAATAACTTGGCTCTTCTCAGCACTGAAACGAGCCTGAAAGTCCCTTCCATATCCACTCACCACATCCAGCATTCTTCGTAGCTCGTCTTTACTATCGCTCATAATGACAATATCATCCGCATGCAGCAAACAGCTTAGTCGTTCATTTCCAACACGTATACCTAGGCCAGCCCTCTTGATTCTCACTGTCAGTTCTTCTGTATATAATCCAAACAGTAATGGCGATAAAATGTATCCCTGTCTCACTCCTCTTATGCTTCTTACCCATCCAGTCTCAAGCTCTACAAGTTTGTATACTGCCCGTGTGTTTTCATACATGCTTCGAATGATATTGACTATTTTTTCACTCATTCCTGTCCTAGTCAGTATGTCACTTAGGATGGTCCTATTTATTCTATCGTATGCTTTCACAATATTCAGAAAGGCCATCTATCCTTTCTTCCCATTGTTTTCATTCGTTCAATCATTTCAATCACCACAAACATGTTGTCCTCTCCTCTCCTGTCTTCCCGGAACCCATTTTGCTCTTCTCTCAGAACACCGTGCGCTTCTATCAATTCTTTCATTCTTTCATTTTAGATACCGCAGAATATCTAACCCACTGTGTCTGCCAAAGAAATAGATCGGTAATTTTTCAGCTCTTCTTTTACTCCTGTGTCCTCCCTTGTGTAACAGAATCACTTTGCATTCGTTCCACTTTTTCTGGCGCTTTCTCTTCATACCATGTTTGCTGGAGTAGTTCATGCATTCTCCCATACCTTTTCTTTCCATTAACATGTGATGTGTTTCATGCATTCCATTTGCCTCATCGTTCATGCCACCAATGTCCTCCTTGGGCTCAGTAATAACATTCTTCATTCTTCATGCACCACCAACTCATCAATCTCAGTAATTTGGTCCCTTCTATCTCCTCTTAGAAATCTGAACCAGTGTCTTCCACCTTCTTCTCCCTTGTTCTGCAGATCTTCAACAATCTTTTTCTCATCTTTTGCTCTAGCCTCACTCATCATGCCCTTCACCACATTTCTCTGCTTTATATACTCCCTTCATGCCATACCAGCCTCTGCCACTGTAGCTTCTCCTCTCACAACCAGTTTCGTAATACTCTTCTGCACCCTGTTTCTTCTCTTTCTTTCCAGCTTACCTCTCTTTATTTACATATCATACCATCCATTTACAGGCTCTGTCTGGCGACGGGGTCTAACATACCCAATTGTCCTAGCTCCTACTCTTTTCAGGGTAGTGGCTAGGGTTTCATTTGTCTCGTTCACTCCTCGCACACCCTGCCGCACAGCATTTGTTAATTAAATCTAGAGTTCATCCCACTTGGCATCCCGTAGTCTCCATTTCCGCCTTTTGCTTGTTCTCTTAGTCACACCTTTCTTCTGCTATTTGCCAATTCTGAAATTAATCTCTAGCATGTTATGGTCACTTGTAACATCAATCAGGCGGTCCTCATCCACCCACCTGCTCGTGACTTGGTTTCATGCTCTTTCTTTCTCAAGCATGAAATCAATGACAGACTTCTGTCCTCTTGCACTCCATGTCTCTTTTCCTACCCAAATAGTAACATTCTTGTTTTCAAGCTGCATCTCTTCAGTAAAGTCAATTAGCATTTGTCCACTTTTATTCACTTCCTCTCCTAATAGTCCAATGTGACCATTCATATCTCTCATTATCAAAATATTTCCATTCTGGTTTCTTGGGCCACCTTCTTCATGATTGCATACTTTCTTTCATTATCTCTTGCAGCATCAACACCATCCGTTGTCATGTAGCATACCACCAGAACAAGGCTCTCGGTTTTGCCACAGTGTTTGTGTTGAATTCTCACGGCCAGTGTGTTCTCACTCATGTCACAGCTCCCTACGTCCTCACTTCGAGTCCAGTCTCCTTCCTTAACAGAACACCAATTCCTCCACCTTGCTTGAGCCACTTACTCCTACCCTTACCAATCATTCGGTATTGTTCACTAGGTTCATTTACTCTCTCTCTTATGTGTGTCTCAGTCAGAGCTACCGCATCCATACCCCACTCATACATTTCTGTAGACATATCTTCAGTTTACCAACACCCTATCCTCTTACATTCACACACCTAGGCCACATATTTATCTCTTTATTTTTACTAACATTGAGTTTGGCTCTATAGGTACATATTCACGTGGGAGAGGGACATAAAACTTCTCCAGGCGCGCTTGTCACTAACTCGACTTATGAATCTATGTCGCTACTACATCTCAACTCTCTCATCTATGTTCTTTTGGTGTGTAATTTGGATGTATTGAGAGGAATGTTCTATCAAATTTGTTCTCAGCATACATCATTGTACCATCGCGTGGTTCACTACTCCCTATCACAGTTATCTTCATAGTATCATAAGTGTTTTACTGGCGCTGGTAGACTGCTTCAACAAGTTTATTACCTATTTTTTATGCTTAACTATGCGCTGACTCATATTCAGCCATACTAAAATAGAAAACTGAGCTTGCCAGTTAATATATTATTCATATTATTTTACTTAAGTTAACAATTAAAATCCCATTGCAGATAAAAAAATATTTCAATATTATATAACATCAGAAAAATGAAATTTTGTTTTATTTATTTGGGAAATCTCCATAATAAACCATTTTACATTTTATATTTTATACAGGTAACTGATCAAAAAATACCGTTGAGTTCGTACATCCAATTTAGACCTACAGTAAAATTTAATTCTAAGAATCCATCGTAGGACAGAATTCCTGTACCAATTAAAATGAGCAATTGATAAGGTCCAGAAATAGAATTCCTTCATCAGGAATTAATTTGACTGAGCAGCGATGAGATAAAATAGTTTAACTTATGAGATATTGATGGGATGGGGCGCTGCTGGAATTGATACATTTATAGTAGTCTCCAGTGTATTATTTGCGACTCTGACAATCCAATTTGGGAAGCAAGTCTATGAACTTTTTTTTTTTGTCAGGGACGCAGAACAATATAATTTTTCATTTTGTGCTTATGTATTTTTCACGATTGATATTCCATTAGTTCAGTGTTGTAAGGCAGAGATGGTACTGCATATTTATGCCGAAAATTTTGAACTCTCGAATCTTGAATGGCTTCTGTATACCCTTTCCTTATATCCACTAGTACTGTTTCAGCTAATCTCTCCTCCACATTCAAACTCTATATTAATAATTCGAACAGAGTTTGTTCGTTATTGAATTTGTGTACAAGCCATTTAAAGATTTGTTTACATTATTTTTTTTGTCTGGATATTAGATATGACAAAAATGTGGCATATGTATGGATCAGAAATAGGCATTGCAGCGCTAGGTATGTCACAGGTCAGATTCAACGCGTGCTTGTAGAGGACAGTTGTCCCTACAAGTGACATTGAATTACACCGCAAATTGTTATAGTGCCAAAACAAAGGCGACCGGCCCATTGGACACTAACACGGTTGGAACAACCAGCGACAGCATTAGTAGAAATGATTAAGGCATAGGGGCTAAGCCCGTCAAGTTACTGACAACACCCAACCCAGTGTTGTCATTCATAATTGGAGCCGA
The DNA here is from genome assembly GCA_016164225.1 of Gammarus roeselii. Taxonomy (NCBI): domain Eukaryota; kingdom Metazoa; phylum Arthropoda; class Malacostraca; order Amphipoda; family Gammaridae; genus Gammarus; species Gammarus roeselii. Next base: position 8,948 of record SDVV010043252.1, read on the forward strand.
ATGAACGGGTAAGCAGCAATTCTCTTTTATTTTTTGTGTGGTGTTCCATGGAGAAACGAAAGTACAAAATGCGAAACATTAAACGTGAAAGTGGGTAACATAACAGAATGTCAAATGATAGAATATCAACTTCAGTATTTTATAGCCTTTTATGTCTCTTCCTCATCGAGGCTAGGCTAGATAGCACCAGCGAAAACCAAGAGGAGCACCTCGCAGACCTCGACGTCCTCTTTAAGCGTCGCACTCAATACAACTTACTCATCAACCCCCTCCAGAATGAGATGGGCAAGCCGCAACACACATTTCTGGGCCACTTCATCAACGAGGAGGGCATCGTGCCACTCCCAGAGAAAGTCGAAGCCATCACGGAAATGCCACGCCCAGTATGTACAAAGGGCTACGCGGGTTCACAGGGATGGTAAACTTCTAACACAGGGTCATCCCCCAAGCAGCAGAGATACTCGCGCCTCTTCCTTCACTCCCCTCGGGGAATTACGCTCTCACGAAAAATAAAAACGATAGTGTTAGCAACATCCATCGCCAAAATCCCTTCTATTATAACAGCTAATACAGATACAGATACAGACACTAGGCCGCATCCCCCAGAAAGGGGGGTGGCCGACGGCAAGGCGCACCTCACACCCTCATACGCTAACACTCACACAACTTAGCCCTTTTGTGCTAAAGGGTCCGGCCGGTAGCCCCTCAACTTACACTCTGGGTCCCGAATGCACCGAGGAACCGTCGTCAGCAGCAGGGCCCGACAGTTTTCACTGGTTTACCCCCGCCGCGTCATAATGGCCGGGCGCCCCCCACCCACGACCATCCCGACAGTGGGATGCCAAAGGCGGGAAAGCACATCACGCCTGTTCATTGCACGCTCTCTCGCCACCTCCACATTCATGTTTCTTCTTCCCAACGCCTGCTTCAGACCATCCATCCACACAAACTTCGGTCTACCTCTAGGCCTGCGACCACTCGCCTCCGCATTCATCACCCTTTTTATCAATCTCCCTTCATCCATCCTCTCCATGTGCCCGAACCATCTCAGTACACGCGAATCCACTCTGTTCTCCAACTTTTTCACCATCCCTGTTCTGATTCGAACCACGTCGTTGGTGATCCGGTCTCTCAGCGTTTCTCCAGCCATGTTCCTCAAACACTTCATCTCGAAAGCATTCAATCTTTTTCTCTCCTCTGCTCTCACCCCCCAAGCCTCAGCTCCGTAGAGTACAGTTGGGACAACAACACCCTCATACAGCCCTCTCTTTGCTTCCATCCCCAACGTCCTACAGCTCATTACACTCTTCAGTGCACCCA
>SDVV010043253.1:0-10267 GCA_016164225.1 Gammarus roeselii
CCACTATATTCTGTGTGCAGCTTTTCACGCCCTGCTACTGAGGTCAACCGTCTTCAGGCAAGATTGAACAAATTCTGGCCCAACCTGAGGTCTTGAACCGGGACAGTAATTTCCCCCAATTGGATCAACCTTGAAGTCTTAAACCGGAACAGAATTTTCCCCAATTGGATCCATTGACGCACCAAGATCTTATGCCGTCAATATCTTAACCTATATTTCTTCTTTCCCCTTCTATATTACCCTTGGATCACAACCCTGAGATAAGTAAAAGGGTTCAAAAATACCAAAATTCATTACCAAAGCCTGTCATTGTCCTAACCTGTTATTGTGCTTGTCATACCCCTTCCTTCTCATGTGGAAAGAAATAATTGGAGTCAGATAGGTTCAGTGCCCTGAAAGAGGAAGCACAAATCCGAATTTTATTGCTCACTTGAGCTCATCTATTATTACATTTTTGAATAACCACTAATTAATTATATTCGCTTATCATTCATTTACCAGAACACCAACTGGTGAACCACAAATCAGAGAAATATTTTTACAAAAATCTGGCAACAAGCTAAGCGGGGTTTTTCTAGACTCTTCTGCGGGTCGCACAAGATCGTAGTTCTCGTGGCAGTTATCAGATCCTTGCATACAAATACAGACAATGAGGTTCTAAATAGCATTATATCCCGGCATAACCATACAGGAAGTGATACTGTGGCCACAGAGGAAATTATTCCCATACCGAAGACTAACTGGACAAACATATAGATGGACTATCTAGGCTAGATAGCCTGGGCCAATTCAACTTACATAGGCTTACTTTGGATACTGCTCCACAGAAGACAGGTGAGAATAACAGTGTTTAATATGTCCTATCCCCAGTGTAGAGCAGACTAATAAATACAGTTGCAGATTTCTGCAGCAAGACACTACTGTAAATACCTGGCTGCAAGATTGTAACTGTGAAGGCATGAAGCTAGCTATGGGGGATTCCTCTGCCAAATGCCATACCAAAATTGTCAATTATGCTAACATGATAGCAATCTTTAAATCTGAGTAGCACCCTACCTTGGTCCATGCCTATGTATAAATATATATAGCTATATAGTGCCTATAAAGTGTAAATAACATCTTTTAAATATTGACATCTCGCATTTAATTATTAGCGTTCCAGAATGCATATCTGGGACATGAACATAATGTCAAGGTCAGTAAAATTCATGCATTATGGAGCTTAAGACTTCCATTTTTTATTCCTGGTAGCTACACCTTAGTGGTATGCTATTTCTCTTGTGATATCTAAAATTATTCATTACATTCACCCAATCTGTCTGCCTGTATGAGGCAGGCAGAATGGTATGTGATTATCTTCCATGTCACGCATTGTTAGCCAACTATGTTCTGTATGCAGCCTTTCACCCCCTGCTACCGAAGCCAGTAGGACACACGTCTTCAGGCAAGACGAAAACTTAACTCTGGCCTGACTGAACTTGAATAAAAGTTCCCCCCAAGACAACTGGGATTGCTCGACGCCACCAAGATTTTCTGCCGGCTTTCCTATTTATATATATATATATATATATATATATATATCCTTTTCCCTTTCTATATTACCTTTGGATGTCAACTCTGAGTTAAGTTGGGATCAATACCAAAGAATTAATTACCGTGCCTTATTGTCCTTGTGTCTGTTTATTGGTGCTTGCCCATAATACTCAACCTCATTTGTAAGAAAACGATAGCATAACTTGGAGTCAGATTGTGCCTTGAAAGTGAAAGCACAGGTTTACTTGAATTAGTATCGCTTACAGAAGCTCATTCACTATTAACTTTTTGAGTAACCAAAAAAGGGTAAATTACCCTTCATTAATTAACATCATCTCTGACACCTAAAACTGCAATGCTGATAGGATATCAAAGATTGAAATGTGTATTGCAACAATACTTGCCAAGAAAAAATTGTCCAGTATCTTAGAAGGTATCCATGAACCGATGGCAACTGAAGGCCTTCAGAGTGGTTGTACGTTTTGCCTTATGGAGGCCTACATGTAGTTTGCAATACCCTGTAGAGGCTTCCCTTTGGTTCGCAAGGCCCTGTGGAGTAATACCTGTGGTTCGCAGTCTCTGCGCGCTGAGGCCTCTACGCATGTAAATTTTGTAACTGACCTGATCCGCCTGGTTGAAATCTTTGAGTTTGTTGGAATTGTATTGTAATTGGCATAATCCGCGTGGCCGTAAACCTTGTACCCTAATCGACTATGCTACCTGTGCGCACTGGCGTGCGTACATAATACACTTGAAGTTCTAAATGGCTGGAAGCGGTGATTCATTTTGTCGAATTATTATCCCTGCCCCCACCAGCGTGCGTGTGTGTCATAGCTAAGCTTTCCAACTAATTTTGATTTTTGTTACGTTATTTTTCTCACACACAAAGGTGTGCGAGCCTTCCAGAATCGACGATCTTCGTGCCCTACGGGAGAACGTGCGATGACACGTGTTGATCCTCCGCTTGAAATTAATTCCAGATCCTATCAAACCTCATGTATGTATAAACACACATATATTTATTAGCGTTGACCTCACAATTTGTGAGGTCTTTCCTAAAATTTGGATAAAAGATTGATAAAGCTGTGGAATTGGAAGCTAGCAATCAGACGTCATCTTGTTATTTAACTATAGATGCTCCGCGATGTTCTTTTTAGTATTTTATTCCAATTTTTCATAAATACTGCATGAAGTGTCTGTCATGGTGTTCTACCGGGGTTCCCCAGGCATAGCCAATAGCTAAGCTTGGCGATCTTTGGTAGTTCTACAGTGACGTTGCAAGCTTCTATTGATGCCTTGCTCGCTATGGAAACCCCGTGGCCATAGTGGTAACGGGTGGCGGGAAGGACTCGTATTAAAAGTGCCAGTCCTGATACAGTGTTTTCTTTCAGCTACTACCAGCCCTTTTTAAGTGCTGGACTCGAGAAACTTATCCTGATCAAGACCCAAATAAAAATTAGGGAAAGAAGAATCCAAAACAAGACCCTAATAAAATTAGGTAAAGAAGAATCGAAAACTCGACAATACTCGATCGTGATGAGTCAAGATTAATTACCTGCATCACTATTCTTGCTTCACAATACAAGTTGAGAATTTAAAAATACCATATTGTGTGTTATTTCAAATCCATGGTGTGTAAGCTCTATTGTCATTAATTAATTAGGTCCTTCTGACTAGAAGGGTCTACGATAACTGGTGACCCCCATATAACAATTTAATACCCAACTTCAACTGAAGGTTATTGAATGTAATGGACTTCAACCTTTGGATCGGAATAATTCAACTCTAAGTTAAGGGGCCGTGGACATAGCCTTTTCGGTAGCTTGTTGTGAAAAAATAACTGGCGAATCACAGAAGTAGGGGAAAATATACGTATCTCTTTGAAAAATCCTTCCATTTCTCTTACTGCATTTAGGATAGGTAGTGGGAGAGCTAATAGCTACCTATTTCACGGACATTTTCTTCAACATCTTAGCAGCTGGGCAACAGATTGGAGAACTTGCTATCAATATTTCCCTTCTGGGTTAAAGTATTCTGACCTTTAGAAATAGAAATTATTTTCCAACTGAAACATCATCGTGCCATAAGGGAAAAACGGCAACAATACACATTTGTTTTTCTATCAACATTTTTTTTCCTCTAGACACACGTACTGTGTGTTATACACTACTTGTTTTGTACCAATTCAATAAAAGAAAATCTTAATGAAATTACTACCTACACCTCATTGTGTGCTAACATACATTCAAATTTTTTTATTAGTCTTATTATTTTACTTGCAAAATACCACCTCCACCTCACTGTCCGCAATCATAAACTTGTGTTATAGACTTAGCACATACTTCTAAAGAAACTGAAAGCAAACACTGGTGTGGCGTTCACCATGCACTATTTGATGTAGGTACTACATGATGGTTCTCTAAATAATTTTACTACAGAATCACACATCACATACAATTCCCAGTCTAAAAACTGCCTCATCATGCCAGGTCAGAGCGGATCACTCACCCAGGTGGTCAAGAAGATAACCCTACCTGCATACCAACCCACAGACATTGTTTACTGACTATTCCTAGTGGATGGCGAATTTGCCCGCCACAACATAACTGATGAGGAAGCCAAAGTACTAACTGTATTAAAAGCACTTCCACCCAATACACAGCTTGAAGTCCATGACATAATCACGAATGAAAAAGAAAACAGATACACAAAACTGAAAGAGAAAATCACAGACATCAACACTGCTCCGGAAGCGGCGCGCGTGCGATAGATTCTGGAAACAGAACGTCGAGGTTCTCGCACCATGACTAAATTCCTTAGCGACCTAAGGAAGTTAATAGGGAAACAAAACGAGGACGACAGCTCTTTCTTAAGAAACATCATCCTTCAAGATATTCCACAACCACTCAAATTTGCCATCCTAGCAACTGGTGTCACAACGCTGGTGGACATTGTTGAAGCAGCAGATCGGGTACTACAAGAATTTATCGAGCTGAATGCCACCTCAGTCAACATGATGGAGACTACACAACAGCATGGGACAAGGTCAACCAGAAAATGGGAAGCGTACCTGTCAGAAAAGTTTGAGGGAGTGATCAACCGCATTTCTGAGCTTGACCTGCGCAACAAAGTGCTGGAGACAGAAAAATCACACATGGAGTGACTCATAGAGTGCATTGAGCTACAAATGTCCTCTCGTGAAGAGCGCCTGGTCAGGGATCAGTAAAACCTGCTCCAACGCGTTCAAAAATTGGAACAACGCCCTCAACAGCAGCACGTAGCTGACAGAGCACGTAGCCAACCGCGACTAAGATCAAATTCAGCACCAGGTCAAACAAGATGCTACTTTCATGCTAAATTTGGAAACGGAGCATTCTGTTGCATTGAACCATGTGACATGGCACACCTCCTACCAAAGAAAGGGAACTAAGGTCCCGTAGCGGTAGCACGAGCACCGTTGCAGCCATATCATCAGTTAAGTCTCGTCTCCTGGTTTTGCACGATAGTGAAAATGAACTAAACTTTCTGGTTGACACAGGAGCTGCTGTAAGCGTCTTCCGCCACTTTGATCTGATATGAAGAACGAAGAAGTGAACAACTTGCGCGCAGCCAATGGCTCCTACAATACCAACCTACGGCCCTCGTCTCATGACGCTGAACGTAGGCCTGCGCCAAGATATTACTTGCCCCTCTGTAATTGCCAAAGTAGAACAGCCCATTATCGGCGCTGACCTGCTATGCAACTACAAGCTTGTAGTAGATCTACACAACCGATGCCTATTGGATAGAATAACAAACCTAAAGGCTCAGGCAAGTATAGTAACAGCCAGTGATACACTTAACACATTAAGCGACGATCCAGAATGCTATCGCTTACTTCTTCAAAAGTACAAGAACCTCACCCTACATAACCCAGCATTTCGAACACCAAAGCATGAAGTGAAGCACATCATTACCACTACAGGACAACCGGTTTCCACTCGTCCAAGAAGATTCAACCCAAAAGTAACTGACGCCGCCAAAGAGGCGATGCGGGTGATACTCCAGGATGGGATCATCCGCCCTAGCAACAGTTGCTGGGCCTCGCCCCTACACGTAGTCCCCAAGAAGAGGGATTGGCTGGTTTGTGGCAACTATCGTCCTTTGAACGAGGTCACTTCCACAGATCAATGCGCCTTACCTCCTCATCAAGATTTCTCGGCAAAGCTAGCAGGTTGATCAGTATTCTCAAAGGTTGACTTGACCTCTGCCTATTTTCAAATCCCTCTAGACGAGGAAAGCATTCCAAAAACCTTTGTCACCACACAATTGGGCAGTTATGAGTTTACCCGAATGCCATACGGCCTTTGTGGTGTAGCACAAACTTTTCAAAGATTTATCGATACTGTACTGCGCGACATGCGCGTGGACGGGCGCGAAGTCATCCACTTCAATTACATTGACGATATATTGCTGGCAAGTTCCACTGAAGCTGAGTACCTCCAGGATCTGGAAAAGCTTTTTCAGTCACTGGACGCACATGACTTGGTCATCAACCCGCTAAAGTGCAAGTTTGGCAGAACCGAGATCAACTTCTCGGGCCACAAAATAACTCCGCAAGGAATCCTTCCACTGCCTGAAAAAGTACAGGCTATCAAAGATTCAGAGAGACCTATTTTCATCAGGACCTTGAGAACGAACAGTGGGATAGTGCAGTTCTACAACAGATTCTTGCCCAACATCGCACAAATAATGTCGTCCCTGAATCTGATCCTCTAGGGGAAACCCCGGAAAAAGCCAAAATAAACTGGACACCAGAAGCAAACAAGGCATTTGAGGATAGGAAGACCTTACTGTCAAAAGCCACACTGCTGCACCACCCAGATCCTGATGCGCCCACTGCAATAGCGGTAGATGCGTCCAGTACGACGGTCGGAGCCGTCCTACAGCAACTCCAGGACGCAGAACTGAGGCCACTCAACTTTTTCAGCAAGAAACTGCAGCCCCGTGTACAAAAATACTCCACTTTTGGTCGCGAATTGCTTGTTGCTTACCCAGCAGTCAAGCATTTCAAATACTTTGTGTTAGGAATTTCCTCTACCATACTCACCGATTATTAGCTACTCGTTGGGGCAATGAGCAAGCGTCAAGAGAGAGACATCCCCAGGGAAAGTCGACACTTGTCCTTCCTAAGCCAATTAACCACTGACATAACGCATGTGGCTGGGGAAGAAAACGTGAGAACAGACGCTCTCTCCTGATGCCACGACAAAAACGAAGAACAGGGACTGAACTTCAGTCCAGAAGATGACGGCCCGCCCTACATTTTCGCAGTCTTTGCAGATGCGGACGAGGAACTCCTCAAGGTAGAGCAACAACAAGACGACCAACTGCAAACACTTTTAACTAATTAGGACTCACCACTACAACTCACATTGATCGAGGGAATTTATTGCCATAGATGTGTTCAACAGCATATGTCGACCGTGCATCCATCAAACACTGAGACGACATTACTTCCAGCGGGTGCACAACGTCGCACACCCTGGAATGCGGGCAACATTGAGAATGGTAACACAACGTTTTGTGGGGCTAAACATTAAAAAGGATATCCAGCAGTGGTGTGACGACTGCAACAGTTGCCGAAAAGGGAAGATCACCAGACATAATGTGGTCGCCCCACAGACAATACCCCGGAGAGGGGAAAATTTGCCCAAGTGCACCTTGACTTGGTTGGCCCTCTCCCACCAAATGACGGTCATACCTACCTCTTAATCATAATAGATCGTCACACGCGTTGAACGGGACCGGAAATTTGTTCCATCAAGGATGCTCGAGCGGAGAATGCTGCCACAGCCTTCATATCCACATGGATTTCTCGTTATGGGTGCCCCATAACTGTAACTACAGACCGTGGGTCCGCCGTTCGAATCTGCTTTATGGGCCAACTTCACGGGCACATTTGGTACACTGAAAATTCGAACAACAGCATACCATCCAAGATCGAATAGCCTTATTGAACGACTGCACCGAAGCATCAAGGATAGTCTAAAGACTCAAGCTGATCCACACTACTGGCTGCAAAAGCTGCCGCTCATACTATTGAGCATGCGTGCGGTAGTCAAAGAACACGTTGACTACAGCACAGCAGAGCTGATGTTTGGAGTCAATCTCCGACTCCCCAGCGACCTCCAGGTTCGAAACCTCGACCCCGCCCTCGCAAACCACACGGAATACACTCAAAGACTCCGCCCGTTCATGAGCGACGTGGGACCAGCAGAATCCAGATTAATACAACAGAAAGAAGGCCATCTCGATCCCAAACTTAAGCGCTACACACGTCTTTGTCCGAGTTGACAGTCAAGCGACCGTTAGAGCCACCCTATGAGGGACCATATGAAGTATTTCTACGCGACAAAGATTTCTTCAAAATACAACGCGGGACCAGGACAGACAGCTTCCACGCTTCCCGTCTGAAAGCAGCGTATTCTGAGAAAGACCTGTTCTGAGACACACACAAACCAATCACGGTAGAACTCGCTGTGGACCTCCAACAGCAAAAGATCGCACACGATCAAATCAAAAGAAACTTGCTCTCAAGAGCAAAATCACACCAGCTTAACCATACCAGAGAGAAACATACCCTTATGCAAACAAATTGTGCCCACCGGCCACATGCCCGCGAGGGGAATATTGAGGGCGCGTAGTGGCAGAGAAAGTTGACTGCCAGTCGAGTTTCGCGACTGAAACAGGACGAAGGCTCTCGCAGTGCCCAGAGGCACTACTTTTAATGACGGCCCGGCATCCGCCCGCACCAGGGGGGGGTGGATGTAGTGATCAGCAAACACACTACATTCACGCAGTCAATCCAAATTATCACAGTTTGTACATTCTTTCATGTATATGTAATCAATAGTGTAAATGGTAGAAATCATGTAAATGTAGTGTTAGAATGATTGTATATATCAACATATAAAATTACCATAGCAAAATAATAAAACACACGACCTAGAAACTGTAGGTACAGTCATATACAAACAAACATGGCACAACAGGGAATTATTACGTTATTAATGATTCCGGAACAACATCACACAAAGTCATGAGACATCCTCAAACACAACAAATTAATAAAAATTAGTTATCAGAAATCATCCAGCAAGTATGTTGGAACACATGGCAGAACGATTTACGGATGAACCATTGTACCAACGTTGTTTATTATTTTCGGAATGAAAGCAAGTGTGGCTGCTTTAGGGATAATTAAATTACTTATCACTTCTGTCAAGTGAAAACTACAACTTGTCCGCACTGCAAGCGAAACACTTTAAACTTTCTAGTGACTGAGTGAAGGTTTTAACTTTATTATTATTCAATTCAGAGTAGGATGCAGTCTTGACTCACTTGAATGGTATAAAACTTCACCAAAATAAAAACCGACAGGACCCATTTGAGAATGAGATAGGAGCCATTGCTATCTAGAATGAAATAACATAATTGCCAATGATACCCAACAAGGTATATATAATACCAGTGACATTCCAATTGCAGCTAAGGTTCTTAAGTCAGTGGTGACTGACTTTGAAAAAGTTCCAGACTAGGGTCAGAATTAAATAGGCTCTACGAGGTAATTATATTCCACGTTTTCAATAAGAATTATGGTGGGTTAACTTGCTCCATTTTAAAAAGCACTTTATAGTCTTACGTATAGCCATAGTAGGATTTGGGTAAAAGATATTTCAAATGTTTTGAAATATTCAATTTTCTTAATTGGATTATCTTATTCCTCTTATTCTTCCTAATTGGATTCTCTTATTTTCTTATTCCAGCTCGGAAAGTGCTCGAGCGTTGACCTAACAATTTGTGCGGCCTTTCCTAAAATTAGGATGAAAGATTGGTAAAGCTATGGAATTGGGAGCTAGCAATCAGACGTCATCTTGTTGCCGACGGCAAGGCGCACCTCACACCCTCATACACTCACACCCACACAAGATAGCCCTTTTGTGCTAAAGGGTCCGGCCGGTACCCCCTCAACATACACTCTGGGTCACGAATGCAATCCGAGGATCCGTCGTCCGCAGCAGTGCCCGACAGTTTTCACTGGTTTACCCCTGCCGCGTCATAATGACCGGACCCTTTTCCCACCCACGATCATCCCGACAACGGGATGCCAAGGGCGGGAAAGCACTTCAGAGCAGCGTCAAACTCAATCATTCACAACCATTCGCCACTCACGCCTGTTCATTGTACGCTCTCTCGCCACCTCCACATTCATGTCTCTCCTTCCCAACGCCTGCTTCACACCATCTATCCACCCAAACTTCGGTCTACCTTTAGGCCTGCGACCACTCGCCTCCGCATTCATCACCCTTTTCACCAATCTACCTTCATCCATCCTCTCCATGTGCCCGAACTATCTCAGCACACGCGAATCCACTCTGTCCTCCAACTTCTTCACCATCCATGTTCTGATTCGAACCCCGTCGTTGGAGATCCGGTCTCTCAGCGTTACTCCAGCCATGCTCTTCAGCAATTTCATCTCGAAAACATTCAACCTTCTTCTCTCCTCTGCGCTCACCCCCCAAGCCTCAGCTCTGTAGAGCACAGTTGGGACAACAACACCCTCATACAGCCCTCTCTTTGCTTCCATCCCCAACAGTAGTTAATATGTCCGCGAAACGCGGATTAGTGAAGGATTATAGATAGGGGTTAATTAGCGGTGGGCGGGGTGGGGGGTAGGACGCGATGCATGCAC
>SDVV010043254.1:0-10267 GCA_016164225.1 Gammarus roeselii
ATACAGTATCAGAGAAGAACAGCGTCCGAGTCACTAACAAATAACAAACGTCCTAACCAATACATTCGATAAAAAGATTCAAATATCTAGCCATCCTAATTCCTACACAATTAACATGTATCCTAATTCCTTCATTAAATCCTTCACAAATAACAAACATAGAGTCATTAATTATCCAGGGCAATTCTCGTCGTCCGTTTTTTCCAGAGCGATTCTCGTACCCTTTTTTTAGGGCGAAACTCGTAGTACTTTTTTAGGGCGAAACTCGTAGTCAATTTTTAGGGCGAAACTCGTAGTCAATTTTTAGGGCGAAACTCGTAGTCAATTTTTAGGGCGAAACTCGTAGTCATATACACTACTTATGTTGCCATATTCATGTTTCAAATTGCATGACATTTGGATTATTTGTAATTGATAAGAGATATCATCTCAGTTGGGCCCCTAACCATTGACATGATTGAACATTGTGGCAGCTGCTAACGTTTTATTGATGTTAAAAGCCCACATCAAAGAATATGATGTTGACATTGGTCAGAGATGGGGATAATTCAAAATCTGGCCTCAGAATTTGTCATAAAAGATGTATAGATGGGACTAATGTCAATGGTATTTCTTGGATCCGGACAGAGTAAGCCCAGATGCAGCATCCATAAACTTGAGGCTGAACTTAGAGAAGTGTGATGGGTTGCGGTTTAAGCTCATGTTTGCCTAGTGGCCACTATACTATTTAGGTGGGACTCCATTGAAGTTTGTTCAATCACTGATGGCCCTGGGTGTGGTGGTAAATGTGAAACTGAAAGTCCACCATCATGCCAGAGAGGAAGTAGGAATGGCTTTAGGATTGGCCAACAACCTGCTGAGATCCACTGTTTGCCCTAGTAGTCACTTGATGGTGTCTCGTTATTGAATTTATTTTGTCTGTAGCCTGAAGGAGTGGGTTTTCTTGAGGATTTGAGATTGCTCAAATCATGGCAGAGGAAATGGACAATGAGTGTGGATGGTACGGCTGAAACGGGTTTTGTTTTACAGATTAACGCATCTAGGCCTATTTTCTACAACAAAAGATTGTTCATGGTGGTTCATATTAAATACTGGTAAATCCTTCATGGGTTGGATGGTGGTGCCAACCCTGAGTTTTTCTCGGAAGGCTCGTGTGTGGTAATATGTTTTTTATCTCTCCTTGATTGTGAGTGCTGCTCTGTGTGTTGTGCAGTGAGATGAGGTGTGCTGTAATGTGTGCTATTGATGTTTGGGTGGTTGTGTGTCTGTGTTGCAGTGCTAGTATGGTAGCCGGGTGTCAGTTTGGTGGCCGCGCAGGTTGCATTGCGGGTCCCTCTTGGTGTGTTGCACAGTGGCCAAAGCTGATACAGAACAAGTGTTTCTCTTCAGATGTAGCTTCGTTATAATTCATATGCAATTCACCCCTTATTGATATTCAGAACGCAAGGAAGTAATAATTCAACGTAGTTTCTCATCCAACTGGTGAGCATTGAAATTCATTTTTATATCCATGCCAAGCCGTGATTGAGCAAATACTTATTTCTGGTAGCTGCTTGCATATACGGACTCTACGATGACTCCTTCGGAAGGTGTGGCAGAACGCGAGACACATCACACAATCCTCTCGCAAACTCACTCGCATAACATAAGCAAACCATTTAGCGCTGAAGGATCCGGCTAAGTGTCGTCGACACACACTTCAGAACAGTAATGAGGTCAGAGATCGGAATTGATAGCAGTAACCGACACTTTACACTGGATTGCCTTGCAGCGTCACAGTTGCCGGACTCATGTCAGACCACGTCCCTCACGTTTCTCGAACAGACTGATATGAACCGGGCTCTCGCCAACCCACGTCCTTTATACTTCTCGAACATATTTTAGTCAGCTAACCGTTGAGAGTACGTGAATAATCTTATTTCATTATTCCTTTCAACAGCTAGCTGGGTTGCAACTTCGTCATTTGTTCTTTAAGCTCTCAGTTACCGGAGACCTCGGCGGAAAATCCATCCCCAAGTGGAGCAAGCTGCCTCAGTCAAGAACCAAACTCTACTGCTTCAACTGGCAGCAATATGTCTAGCAAACGGAGAGCTACACCAAACCCTGAATAGAATTAAATCACGCTGGCGCTGTTGGAAACGAATTGTCGGAGTTGGCAGTCGAGCCAGTTTCTGTTTGCGGATGATACGGCACTGGTAGCGGATTCAGAGGAGAAGCTTCGAGTGAACGTAGGTAAAATTAAAGTAATGAGATGCTCGAGCAATGTCGTTCAATTAGTGTCCTACCAAATGGAGAGTTACTGGAGGAAGTTTAATATTTAAATTCTCTGCTCTCCCATGTGGAGGAGATTGAACTAGTTGCAAGTGAAATCATGAATGAAGGCGTTGGGTGCACTGAAGACTGTAATGAGCTGTAGGACATTGGGTATGGAAGCGAAGAGAGGTCTCTATGAGGGTGTAGTTCTCCCAACTGCTCTACGGAACTGAGACTTGGGTGAGAGCAGAAGAGAGAAGAAGGTTGAATGTTTTCGAAATGAAATGTTTGAGGAGCATGGCTGGTGTGATGCTGAGAGACAGGATCAATAACGACGTGGTGCGAACTAAAACGGAGATGGTAAAGAAGTTGGAGGACAGAGTTGATTCGCGTGTTCCAAGATGGTTCAAGCACATGGTGAGGATGTATGAGGGGAGATTGGTGAAAATGGTGTCGAAGGCAGAGGCGAGTGGACATAGGCCTAGAGGGAGACCAAAGTTTGGGTGAATGTATGGTGTGAAGTAGGCGTTATGAAGAAGAGACTTAAGTGCGAAGGTAGCTAGGGAGCGTTCAATGAACAGGCGTGAGTGGCGAATTGGTGTGAATGGCTGAATTTTGACGCTGCCCTGATGTGCCCTTGCCTTTGATATCTCGTGGGCGGGGGGGGCGGGGTATTGTTATCGTGACGTGGCATGGGTAAACCAGTTATACTGTCGGGCCCTGCTGCCGACACTGACCTCGGACCGCGCTCATGACCCGGAGAAAGTGTTACGGAGCCTCCCGGCAGGACCCTTTGCGCAAAAAGGCTGAGTTGTGTGAGTGTGAGGCGCGCCTTGCCGTCGGCCACCCCTATATTGGGGGGTTCGGCCTAGTGTCTGTATCTGTATGAGCAATTATAGCACCTTGAACACCGACATAGTATTATGCAATCATTCGTAGGTCTCGATCTTTCTCGCGACGGTGCATAGAACTATCAGCCGCCTAGGAGAAAAGTGCCTTTGTTTTGGAAATATGAACTGAAACCTGGTCGACTTATGGTGTTAATTGCTTACAAGTATCAGACGATGCTGGAAGGCATGATTTTCCCGCTGTGGTGGTTGATGTCTTGTTTCGCTAGGTGATTATTTCTTTCATATTACACAAAGTTTTACTAGGCTTGAAGATTTATTTGTTATATGAATTTAATTTAATTAAGATAAAAAAAATAGAAAACGCAAACAATATAAATCAACACTTAGTCACCGAGGCATTTTTCTCTCATAACCATATAACCAAGATCGTCATGACAGACCATGAAGGACCGTTCTACACTCTACAGGGACAACAATTTATTTGACGGGCATGACAGACCATGAAGGAGCGTTCTACACTCTACAGAGGCAACAATTTATTTGACGGGCCACACTTACTAATTAATTTTTTTAGTAAAACATTTTTCTGAAGAAAACGAATAGTTATTGTATCCATGTCAAAAATGTTGCAGGTAACTTGAATAGTGTTGCGTTAACCGATCACCTATCAATACCAATCCGTGCAGTTGTATTTTCTGCCCCCACTCTTTGAAGGTGTACAATACTATCTCTACTTCCTATAATATATTATCGTTTTTAGCTGCCGTTTCTTTGCCTCTACATCACAATGTTCTCAATTGGTTTTCAGAGGCGTTAATGACGCACCTGACGTCCAATGAGAGCAGGACAAACGCCAGCTAGAAACAAGATCTCGAAAGGACGTCAGGTATTGTACACCTTCAAGGAGTGAGGACATAAAATGCAACTACTCGGTTATTCAAGGTGTCTGCTACTAGGGAAACAGGAAATTATTAACTTCTGGAAAACTGGGAAAACAGAAGGAATCTAAAAATTTCTTGATACATTGAAGGGAATTTATAGGTGGTGTCTTAAAAGTGAACAATTATTATATATGTTAATTTACCTTATATTGAGCTCAATTTTTTCACTCATCATTGCAAACATTAGGTGTTTCTAAGACCAGTTTAGTCGATATTACTACCTATTCCATACAAATCGCACCCTTTCATAGTGTTTTACTGATGCCAGCCAGTGTCAGCCGTGCATTATGTATTCGGGTACCTGAAAACGAACAATTTTTACTATATTTGTACCGGTAATTTTTGAACAGTTATAAACCATGTTGTTGTTCCTACAGTATCTATACTGCATCGAAATAAATGCTTTAGTTTAAGACATTTGTCAAACTTCATTGATAAATAAACAGATTATTGATTTGATAATTTTGTGATTTTTTGTGTGGAAAACAGGGAAAACCCTGGCAATTTGGTTGAGCTTGACTTGAACAACGAGTACAAATTTTAGATAATGTACGAGGTGGATCATTTTTTAGCATCAACCCGAAATAATATACATGAAAATGAATTGTTTATTCACCCTACACAATGTCATAAATGATGAGGGATATACTAGGCACTGTCTGACCTGAACGACGATGACCGATGCATGGTAAAGGTTTAGTCGATATTACTGTACCATGCATCAACCTTAAACGACGATAAGATACGAGATAATCGCGGCTAAATATACTATAGGTATCCGATGCGTTTCATCAGAAATCGCAGGTTAGTGTCGAATGTTCGATGCAGATTGCGGTAAAAATTCCTCTGATATTATCGTCGGAAAAAGCGGACATTCGTGACGTCGATTAGACGTTTATTTAATTATTATCGTCGATTATCGTGTGTTTATATATGAAACTATACATCATTTTTTTACCGTTGACCGATGACTATAGACGAAAATCAAAGGATCGTTCGACGATAATGTTAGACTGGGTTTTAGATGTCACGACCGTATCCGTGCTTCCTATACAAGCGCCATACGAGCACAGGTATTTCAATAACAACTTTCTCCAACATTCAGTTAAGCGGAGACTGATACAACTCTCATCGTCACTCCCTGTACGTCTCATTGTTTTACTTCTTTCATATTAACTCACAACGTTCTCCTCTCACAACCCCTACCAAACTCTGACACCAGCCTTCATACACACCTTCTCGCCTAATCTAACACATGTGCCGTATCATCAGCAAACAGCAACTGCCAACACAACGCATTTGTACCCAATACTCCAACCTACGACCTAATACAGTTGTTCTAATTACTTTCCAGCGATCTTGTGCTTATCGCAGGTTTTTAGTTTTTACCGTCGGTCAACCGATGGTAAGAGTTTATAGTCGAATATCACCGTGTATCCGACGACAATAGGCGGATCGACGGTTACCGACCGTAAAGCAAATACGACAATCGATGGTTCTAGCATTGCCAACGAAACCCGACTATTAATGAATCAATAATATTCGGCGGTATTTAAAAAGAACATATGGCTAAACGAAGAATATATGAGAAATTATTCAGCTATATTTACTTGATAGTTCATGCAAATTCTGTTATAACGGTTTCTTTGTCCTGAAAATGACATTTCGTTGTGTTTGACTATTTTCCTAAAAATCATTAGGTAATTGGCACGTTACCTTTTCTCGAAAGTGTTTACTCATAGAGTTATCACGAAATAATAATGATTAAACGGGCCTATTAATGGTAATAAGGATTCATGAAAAACGACACATTTAAAGTCATTATGATTAACAAGGATTTAGGTCTATTTAGCCAAGTCGTGACTATATATACACGACCTACCCAGTCAAACATTATCGTCGGAAGCTCATAAGATTAAGCCGATTATCATCGGCGGTATAGTTTAATAATCAGATTATGCTCAGACGAAAACCGACGTTTATCGGATTTTTAACGTCGAAACGACGTCGGGAAGGGCCGTTTTTGGGACGATAATATCGTCAGTGCTTATAGTATAATCAACGGATAAAAAAATGGAAAAGAACATAGTTATCGTTTAAATATCGTACATTAATAGTCAATCACCCTATGATTACCGCGTGGTTATCGTGTGGTTATGATCTTTTTAGATGTTAGCCACACTGCTGTTGGTAAATTATCGTATGATTAATGTGTATTTATCGTGTAATTGTAGTATTTTTCATCTGTTAGTCACCAAGCCGGTAGAAACTTATTGTCTGTTTTCGGCTAATTATCCCGCAATCGCACTGTATTTAGCGGAAGATGGGCATGAAATTAGATGATCTTAAATAAACAGTGGATGCATTTCCCATCGACAGACCAGTCTGTTAGCAACTAGCACAAGGCATCATCGAAGGCCGGTTATATCCATATTCTCGATCAAATAAGTGTTCTGCACCGGTTCTGAATATCGCTAACACAAAGATAGCTCAATTTAACACATGTAGTCAAATTTTTTTGTCACGAAAAACTGCGCGTTATACAAAATTAATTTGTTACCTTACAGGAATAAATAATATGAAATGAACTCACGTCATTTATAATTAGGTGAATAGGCAGTACAAATAGATATTTTGGACAATTGACATGAAACAAGCTTGAAGTATTTCACAATTTTTAAAAAATCTACACATATCATTGATAGCTTCTATTTTGTAAGCTTTCACTTAATTGCGGTAGAACAGTGAAAACAACAACAGCAAAACACAGGTTTTCTTGATATATGACTTGAAATTCAAGTTATTGGGACAACGAAGATGGTGTGTATGGCTAAGATAAAGGTGATCTGTGTTTGCGAGAGAAGACGCGGTTCTGCTGACCTTAATTCCTGTCAGCTGTCAACCTTGTGCAAACCGGTTGGATCCGGTTAAATCCTATTTGATATAAGCTGAAGTGTTTGATGATCTCGACAAGAAGCAAATACAGATGATGATGAAGAGCGACAATGAGCGGTAGACAGAGCTGGAGAAAGAAGGATTCGGACCCTACCTTCCTCCAATCTATATTAAGCGCAGAGGTCGTCCCGAATTGTCGTATATGGCGGTGATGAGTCATGTTTGGAACTTGATCTTTATGTTGTCTACATTACCAGTTACTATATTGCAACATATGAAGGATGAGATTTGCCCTTCAACTTGGTTCTGAATTAGTATGCAAAGCAAATAAACCACACTAATAATCTGCAAACAAGATAGTTCTCTACCAAATGACCTTTCACTCATCACATTCTTTTCTATTTTATGATAAAGTATTTATTTCAAAAGTAACAGAACTCTACAATTTATATG
Source organism: Gammarus roeselii (assembly GCA_016164225.1). Classification (NCBI taxonomy): domain Eukaryota; kingdom Metazoa; phylum Arthropoda; class Malacostraca; order Amphipoda; family Gammaridae; genus Gammarus; species Gammarus roeselii. The sequence continues at coordinate 7,394 of SDVV010043254.1, forward strand.
AATTCGTTGAAGAAAGTTTGTAATTATGTCATGTACTGGAAACACATTAGGTCTTCATAGCGTATTTCCACTCACGGCCATGAAGATCAATAGACTAATTTTCCACTAGACTTCATACACAACCAGCCCGATAATGATAATCTTCATTTCTAAGATTTGTTACACGATTATTTTCAAATAGTGTTCAACAAAAAATGATTATAAATCCACTTGTTGTACTACAGCCTTCTCGCACAGCGACAAACGTGCTCTCGACACCTTGTTCCCGAAAAGTTATGGGTTTCCCTTTTCACGAAATATTTACGTCGTGGACAAAATAATTTCCCATTTCGGCGGAGTAATATTGAAGTAAAAACTTGTCCGTTCAATGAAAATAGAGAGTACTAATAAATTTGATTCAGTTTATGATTTTCAAAATAATAACCTTCATTTACGTTGTTTTGATAATTGAGAATCGGCCATTCACACGAAATTTAACCGAAATTGTGAATTAATTGGAACAATTGCCCAAGGTATGCGAATTACAGATGAGAGCTGAATTTGTCGCATCCTTAAATTGATTGAGAGGCTTCAATGTGGCGCTCGCTCGTCGATCAGGAATTGGTAGGTGATCTACAAAGATAAAATATATGAAATATTTTCAATAACAATCAGTCTTCCTAATGGACAACACAACGTAAATTACTGTGAAAAACTGTAATATTAGCAAAGAGTATGACAGTTTTTCTAAAGTGATGTGAAGAAGAACGACTAAGGTACTCCGAATAATAACAAAAGCAAACATGATAAATTGGTGATAGGAGTGAATCAATTACCCAGTTGCAATGTGAAATATGATCATTCCATTTATACCTCATTCGTGTCCTCATTCATTATTGTGATGTAAATACTGTTATCGAAATGCTAAATTAAGCAGAGACGTTAGCAATATTTTTGCTTCTTAAATGTAGCGTAATTTTCCTATTCTTGTATTCATCAATTGGTTTGCATAATGACTACTGTGTCGCGAACACCCTTAACAATACAATTACTATGAGAATAATAGAAAAAAGTTTTTTAGGGCAAAAAAACTATCAAAGTGTTTGCATAAGCAAACTATAAAATAACTCAAAATGTTCTGTGTTAGTTAGTCATAGTTTTGCTATTTTTTTCTTAAATCCCGTCTGATATCGTCGATTTATGAATAGTCAGTTTTTGTCGGTTATGAGTAGTAGTTATAGGCGCAAGAATGGCATTCTAGGGTCATTTTGGTGGGCGGGGGGTAGGACGCGATGCATGTAACCTTGACTCAACCGGTCCGTACGGGGGGTTAGCGCAGAAACGAGGGGGGGGGACGGGCGGCGGAGGGTACCGGAACTGGTTTACCGCGAACAGCCGGAATGCTGGAAACGGGTTATATATTTAAATAGGGTTATTAGCATTTCAATGCTTGTGGTGATATTGCAACTTCCTTGCTTTCATATTGCATGTTCACTGCTGTGTCCTCTGAATGTTTTTTAGGGGATATTGACAAACATACATTTATAGGATTTTTATTGATAATAATTTATATGTATTATTTTATATTAAAATGCCTCACTTCCCGGACACCTTCATGATAATTTTCAATCCCGATATCATTTTCTACGTTGCTCGCGGTTGATAAATTTTGCATCTGGCATAGTTTCAATTAGTTTGTTATTTTTATCCGAGTGTATTGATCAGTGCCCTTAGCGCTCCGTTGTACTTATTACTGCAGTAACCCCCCTTCATTCATTTTTTTATGCTGTGAGATATCCGATGAAGGGAAATAGATACAATATTTACAGGATGACTGGATCATTCCTAGAGAAGAACCACATGAGAGTACAATTGACTCAATCGATGTTAATTGCTGGGTTCGTAGCGGTGGGGGGATTGGGATATTTTTTGTATGTTTTGTTCATTTATCACTAAATATTCGTTTATAGGATTAGTATGGTAGCCATGTTTTATAACTCAATTTGCAGCCTTAGGCACTCTAAGGCTGCAAATTGAGTTATAAAACATGACTACCATACTAATCCTATAAAAGAATATATAGTGATAAATGTATGGTACCAACCTGATATTGAATTTTTAGGCAATGTTCTGTGTGTCCCATCTATTTATTTCATATGTATATAATATCTACAGAAAATAGTATGGACTATTAGCATGATTATTGGCGAGATGAAATATGTATTGTGGGATGAGAGTAGATAGTAAAGCCGCAAGAATGGCCCTGGAAAATGACCGCGAGAATGGCCCTGGAAAATGACCGCGAGAATAGCCCTGGAAAATGACCGCGAAAATAGCCCTGGAAAATGACCGCGAAAATCGCCCTGGAAAAACGATCACCGAAATTTGCCCTGGAAAAAACGGACACCGAACATAGCCCTGGAAAATAGGTGATAAAAGAGCCGAAGCAAGATGCAAATGTGAAGGATTTAGATAGACGATAATGTGGGCGTATGCTTTTAGTGGAGGATTTAGATTGGTGATAATTAGTGAATGTATGCTTTTAGTGAAGGAATTATACCAAGAACGTAGGTTTTTATGGACGATTATAACGAGGTGTGTTAGTTGTTAGTGACTCAGTCGCTGTATTTCTCGGACATTGTAGTTATATGTTAAGACAAATTGATCAAGTTAGTTACTGATGCATACAGATACCATGAACGGAGGTTTTTTGTGACTCAGCTAATGCATTTGTTAGATCGCATCTCGAGTGCTCTGTTCTATTTGGGTCACGGAGTTTTTTTTGTGACTCGACCGAATATGCTTTTAGTGAAAGAATTATATACGCGATAATTAGTGAGTACTTATATGATTTTGTGAAGGAATTAGATTTGGCGATAATTAGTGACTCTATGT